>JAYKTE010063892.1:0-14511 GCA_036873565.1 Xipholeptos notoides
CGTCGACAGGCCTGTTTCGCCATTTTATGGCTCCTCAGGACGGCTACGCAAACACAAGTCCACTAGCGCCAGTTGGGATCGAACGCGTAACGATTCGTTATCAGTCCAGTTCCCTAAATCATATAAACATTGCCATTTTGTACTCAACTGTACTGCACAGGCTTCAAGAAACTCAGCAATTCAATTGGTAATGGGCATTAACAAGACATTAACACAGAGAAATATTAGACCACACCATCTAATAGCAGTTGATGACAAAATGGGAGGAAAAAGAGGGAAAGTAAACAAGGAGGAAGGTATGCACCCTTTCAGTCAACCCAGTGATCACTTGTACCTATATTTGATGTCTCAGTCTCTGGAAACCAACTAGATCTCATTATTGTCCATGGTTGATAACAGAGAGAGAGAGAGAGAGAGAGAAAGAGAGAAAATGAGAAAATACTACTTTGCTATTTAATGTTATATTTTATCTTTAAGAAACTGCAAAATATTAAATGTTTGATATTATAAAAATCTGTATGAGTAATCGTTTTTATGTACCTCCAAACACAGACTTTTAAAAAAGTGTATTACTTATAAAAGATTATAGAGTTATCTAAATACAAATAAACTATATTTTAATAGATTTATTGCTTGAAAGACAATAGCTTTGTTTGTTTAATGAAGTAATCTACTAAAAACTGATCTTAATTGAATTTCACATTCTTAATTTCATATTTTCAATCGCGGTTTATTTCTCTTAAAATAAAATAACCTCAACAGTAATACACTTGACCCCGGTTCAAAGTACCTCACTCTCTTAAGGTGGCTAATTTGATAGAATTGATAAAATAGGTTTGAAACCAACCTTGGTAGCTGCTAACCATAATTGTCTATAAGTCCATTGTTACTATCAAGTAAATTATCTATAAAATGAATAACTGTCGAGCATGTAATTGTCCATGGGTCAATTGCCAATATTAAATAATCACCAATGAAGCATATAACTGTTGGGTTGTTAATTGCCCATGCATCAATTTCCAATATCTGGGAAATAAACTGGAAACAGTTGTCACTGTAATTGTATAGACTATCATAAAGATGAATGCCAGACGAGTAATTTCCCTTTTCCAGTTCTCATTGTTGGCTAATTTTCTTTTAAGAAAGTGACCAGAGGTCAGTTATTATCCATCAGTCAGTTGTTAATATCATGCAAATGATCAGTGATATAATTGTGTAAATTAGGATTGTAGTAACAAAAGAGGGTTTAAATTAAAGTAAGTTAAAGATCACTTTCTCTTGTGTACCATGTCTTCATTTTTTAACAAAATATCTAATGCACTTTGGAGGCCAGCCCAGATTCAAATGATCAATGATATAAATTATGATTATACTTACAAAAAGGATTTAAATTAAAACAAGTGTTAAGGTAGACCTACTTACCCTTCAAATGGGGAAATCTTCTCCCTTTATAAAGACAAGCCTAGGTGGTGAAGGTGGAGCTTGGACTTTGGAATAGTATTATACAAGTTCAAATCCAAGTCAAAAGCATTACGCTCACTTTCAGTTGTATTGGGTAGATGAGGCTCATTAACTTAGAAAAGTAACTTATCTGGGTGAAGGGAAACACTGATTGCAAAAAAAGCTTGGGAATATGATAAGCTCATAAAACTGGCCTTGTGCCTAACTTGCTTTGATGCTTAACAAAGTATTTATCATATAAAAACAAGCCTAAATAGTAAGTAAACAAGAGGAAGTAAAGAGTATTTTCTTTATACCCTAACCTGCAGTTATATGAGTACTACTACATGTATTCTTGCTACACTATGACCCTTCCTAGCTACAGGACACATGTCTGGTATTGATAACTCTACCCCCACAAAGTATCTACAAGATTTTGGCAACAGGCAGTTTGAACATTTCAGCAAAAAAGAAGGGCTTTCATTCCCCATGTGTTAAAAAATAATTTATTTTAATGTCACAAAAGTTGATAAAATATTTGGAATAAATAAATAATATAAAGAAATGCAGCATATTTGTTTGAGAGTATTATGATTATGACTAAAATTTCTCTTGTGTATTTACAGCCCTTATGGCTCAATCGGTAGAGCATTAGACTTTTAAGATAAAAACAATGAAGGTAATCTGATTCCTCATGCAGGCTAAAGGATTTTGCTTTTAATCTTTAGAGCATGACATGATGCATATAAATTTAAAAAATAAATAAATACATATCGGTCATAATTATAAGAGAGATGTATATTCAAGAAAATAGGAATTTTCATAGAAGTATATTTGTAAGATATCAAAGCTAGGAAGAAGTAAGTTCAAGCTAAAACCAGAGGAAAACGTAATATTTACATTATAACCAAGTTTGAGTCAAACTTATAGTTGCAAAATGATAGAAAATACAATATCCATTTCTGGTTTGCTCTTGTGTGCCATTCAATGCTCCATTATCTAGATACTGCCGTCTGCATTATAGGAAAAAAAACCTGATTCATTCAATTCAAATTTAGTTTCAAAAATTCTATAGGATATCAGAGAAGATATGATACCATGTGAGAAAGGGACATATTGACTTTTTTCTTCTATTCCAGACATTTTTTAACATTTTATGTAGTCAGAAATAACACAACCATTGCTTGAAAAAGCTACATTTTTCTTTAATTTTCTTTCTTGTCCATTGCGATAAATTTACACGGTCTTTACATCTGAAACCAGAAGCATAAAGCAAAAATTTATCTTTTTGTTGATTCAGACTTTGTTTACATTTCGTTCAAAATATTTAAGCAGCATGTTTTCATTCAAACACGATCTTAACTAATAATGCTATAATTATAGAACGGAAAAATAATAAGAGAAAACTGCATATTTTAGAAGCATTACACATCAAAATTACAGAATCTTTTATTAATAAAATCAATTTTTATTTAGGTTATAATATTCTAAAATGTTTATAAAAGAAAGAATGCTACAGATATAACTGTCTTTAAAAAGAACCTATGAATTTAGATAAAGAAATTACAACAGAGAAAAGCAAATTGTCTTCTTTTCAATATACAATTTGGTTAAAGATGAGTCAAACCATCACAGCCAGATAAAAGGTAAATACTGATTAATAAAAGGCAAGAGAGCTCATCTTTTAGTGCTATTTGAAAAATTAAATTGTGACAAGATTTCTTGCATTTGGTTTTAAAATATAGTAAAGACAAGTTGAATCATAATTACTGCTTAAGAAGTGTAGCGAGAGATTAAACTAACTCATGTAATGTTATGGCGGAAGAAAATTGAGGTGGCGTTTTGACACCAGTGTGCCGGACGGTGTCATGGGAAAACAGCAAAGAGACACTCAGCGTTCCAGATGACGAGTCAATTTGGAGGTTTTTCCATGTGAATTATCGTAAAAAGAGCTGCGGTGTGGGATTTATAAAGAAAAAAGAAACTACAAGAAGTTAAGGCATTCATCAGTGTAGTTGATGTATAATGGGGCAGCTTTTTAGTATTATTTGAATTATTAATTTTTATCCTCATCTTCATTCTTATATACACTTTATTTCAGCTGATGTTTCCTTCTTAAACAAAATATGAATACAGAGGAAAAAGAAAGGTTCCGCTTAAAAATCTGGAAAAAGATTGTCTTTGGATAGAATGTTAGTTTTTGTTTATGTTTGTTATAAAACGGCAATTACATACTGATATGGTAACATATCAACAGATAATTGCCTAAGAAAACCAGAATTCATTTACAAACCTTTCTTGAAAGAATTTACATGCAAAACCATATTATTTCTACAAATAGGTTTCCTACAAATAATGGGTTAAAAGAAGTTATCTTCAGCAATTTTTCTATATTGTGTATCAATGAAACTAGACTTTTTTTTTAACAAACTGCTTCTTTAAAAGAATGCGTCTATTCTTAAAGTTTTATTCATACATGGTTCTTCTACAAAGAACAGTTTAATAGAAAAAGATTTCTTTTACCAAAATACTTCTTTTTTTTTAACAAAAATGATTTAGCATGAAAGAGGCTGAAGAATTACTAATGATGGGCTGAAGATTGGGAAAGAAGAATCGGTAATAATCTAATACATTGCATAGCATTGGTATTCTGCTAGAAGATAGACAAATAAACAAATCAATAAAAAGAAGATCAGTCTGCAGGCATGAAGAATCAATAGCAAATTCCTATTTTTCAGGAAACCTGTTTGGTTGTTGGCAATTGTGGGTGAGAAAACCTTTGAATATATCATCACCCAGTGAAGAGATTCAGAAACCTTCTCCTTCAACATTGTCTCCTGCCCAACTGCTGAAATCAGATCGAAAGGTCAGGGAAGGGGAAATAAAAAAAATAGATAAATAAGATACATGCAGTAAAAAAATATATATATATAAATAAAAGAGAATATGATATATTTTATTATTTTTTAAATTTTTTGTTAGAGAGGTGTTCAAGAATGGGAAAGAGATTGAACGGGGTTATCTGGGAGTGGAAGAACCCTTTAAGCAGAGAACTGAAGAAAATGGTAAAATTGAAACTCATGCTTAACTTTCTTCGGGTATGTATGTGTCTTTATATATATGTGTGTGAATGTATGTGTGTGTGTGTACACAGACACACACACATATATATAAAGACACATACATACACACATACACACTCAACAAAACTTAAACATTTCAGTTTAACCATTTTCTTCAGTTCTCTATATATCTATGTAAATGTGCATATATACATAATAAGATACTGATAGATAGATAATAAATACATATGCTCCCAATCATATATATAAATGAAACTTTGTCTGTTTGTGTGTATCTGTGTGTGTATGTTTGTTCCCTATGGACTACAAAATGCCGATCCAATTTCCTTTAAATTTATACAGATGCACTTCAGGTGTCTGGGAGTGTTCTTATCTAGGGTTTTGTGTCAGAATACACCAGATAATTATCAAAAATCAATAATAAAAAATATCAGCTTTTAGAAGGAACAGCACTGTTATGATTAAGAGTAAAAGTGTAAAAATTGCCATTATGAATGCATAACTGTGTTGTGGGCCAGTCTCTAGAGCTTTTTTTTCAGACCATGCGGTCTACAGATCCAAATCCTATTGGGGTTGGTAATGTTAACAACATTGCATGTCACTGATGAGATCCAAAAAGATCGAAACAGCTTTTTAGCACTATGTTAAAAGTATACACGATTTTGTTTTAATCATAACAACATAATTTGATTTAAATACATATATATTTTTAGACATGCAAAAAGATTTTCTGAGTTGCAAAGGAAATGCCAAGCTCTGGGAACTCCCTAATGACTATAGCAGTAAAAACCATTACTTTAATGACAGATTAATTGATATGCTACTGTTAGAAATTCGAGCTGACATCAATTTGGTTATGTTTCAATCCTGACTAAAGTGAGACTTGTTGTTTGCGCATTAGTAGTGACGAGCTGTAGAGAGTGAAACAGGCCTGTATACAGTTATGTATATATATATATATATATATATATAGAGAGAGAGAGAGAAAGATAAAAGAATTTAAGAATTTAAATTAACTTTAGCTGCTCTTACTTGAATTTATTCGAACATATATCCTATCTTAATTGTTATATTCGCAATGTTTCAACTAATAAATCTATAGATCTGTATCTAATGCCTATTAGTTGTATCAGTCTTGAAAATTATTGAAAATTGATGTTAAAAAAATCAGCTACTAGACGTAAGAGTGCTGTGACGATTAACACTATAACCATAAAATTCTTATTATGAATGCATAACGGTGTTGTGGGCCACTTATAAGAGCATTTGTTTTGCATGCTGTCTTTTGCAGGTTTGAATCCTACTTGGGATTTGGAATGGTAATAATATTGCATGTCACCGATGAGATTCAATAAGATCGAACCAGTTGTCTAGCACTATGTAATAATTCATACAAGATTCTCCATTGTGATTTTGTATGGATTTGTAAGTGTGTATATTTACTTATGGCGACTGCCACTTCTTTGCAGAAGACGGCCAACCCTTACAACATGTTCAGGTGTGAATGGGTCCGCATATGGTTCCACATGCCCCCTCCCGACTTGCATCGCTTTCCGCACACCCTGCAGGATAGACCCACTGGTGGGGGGTCCGACGCCTGCTGTATCCTCTCCTCCCTTTTTCCCCGCTGTTGTCTTGCGTGAGTAGCTCTGTGGCTAGAGAGGCCTGCATTGGACAGACAACTTCTGCCGCAGACTCCGCAAGAGTATCCAGTCTCAAAGTCAACATCCGCTAGGTGGTCTCGCTTACGTAGAGCCCGCTTGAGAGCGGCATGTTCGCTCCGTCTAATACATCTATTCAATATAGATCAATGTAAATAGAGTATATCATCTGTTTTTGAAAATATAATTTTATCTAACATTCGATGTAACTTAAATTCTGAATCATATTTATACGTTAAATATATTTTCACAGAGTAAGAAAATTTCAAAAAGCGCTTCTGTTTTGCTCTCAAAATTTAAAACATCTTGTAAATGATAATTAATAGAAACAATTACTAAAGATGTATATGTACTGGTTTTAGTTTAGTTACTATGACATTATTTAGCTTTATGTTTTATATGGTTATTTCTTTAGCTTCATATTTTATAAGGCCATTTCTTTAACGTCGTGTTTATATGGCTATTATTAACTCTTTTTTAAATTTTATATTAACATTAAAGTATGCTTCCACAAAATCAATTGAGATAAATAATAATTATTTGAATCCACCAATAAAATGTATTTATTATTTTTATTCCAAGTTAAAACATTTTAAATTTTGAAAGCATTTCAAAAAGTAAAACAAAATAATAAATGTTATCCTATTAAATACATTTTTATTTGATTTGCTAATTTTTCTTAGTTCCTTATGATAATTTTTTACATTAAAACATTTCATTATGAATATTTTTTTCAATAAATTCATATAAAAAAATAGTATATTTTTATTTGCACTTAGTATTATTCGTTTTTATTCCTTATGTGATCAACTTTTATTTCTATGTTCGTTCTTCGTGTAATAGAATATTTAATATATTTTTGCATATAAACGTGTAATCACTATAATGCATTATATATTATTTTTATAGCAATTTTCATAGGGAATCAGGAAATGCACTCTATGTGTTACAAAAATACATAGTGACGTCATCAATTTCATATACTCTATGTTAATATACAATTAGTAGGCAAAATTTAAAATTGATATATTTGATCTTAAAGAAAATGAAATTCTAAAATTAATGTATCTAAACATGATCGAAAACATAAGAGATTTTGTAGAATAAATAAAATAAATGAAAAATGAATCTAAAATTTATAGTAATTTTCTTTTCAAATCTCAAATATAATTTAGAATTAATATTTTGATATTCTATACATTTTTTTCTGTCCATTGAAAACTTCTTTCTATAATTTGATAAAACAAAGGCATTAGCAATAGAAATAGGAAGAACATACTACAGTCCTAATTAAACTAATAATTACCCAATATATCATAATGAAAATAATAACCATTTCTATGAATGGTTTTTAGATATTCAGACATTCTTTCCTAAAATACATAATTGGTCGTTTTCACATAACAACTCAATCATAAAAATTAATTCATTTTTCTTTCTTAAATGAGAAATTATTTTGAAAGTGTGTCACAAATTGAATTAATATTTTGTTGACTGATTGACTGAATGATATATTGCCTTCTCTATTAATTAATTAATTAATTAATTAAATTTAAAAGCAAATAAACAATAATTAATAATTATAGCCCAACTAAATTGTATTAGATATATTTTTAAAAACACGGTTCTTGCTGTTAGTAGTTCTTTCCGTTGTTAGGTCTAAATAATTATGAATGTCCAAAGCTTGTTTTTATTTTTTGATTTTGTTTTTAAAGTTTTATAATTCTAAAAATCTGTAAGAAAATCTAATATTCTAACAATGTTTAAGTTTTGTTGGCATTCTAATTGTACGTTTAGGTTAAAATCTTCAAATTTATTTCTTAGTTTTATTAGAACATAATAATGGTAACAACTGCCTGAATTCGATACTGATAAAATTGACTGACAGTTTCCTTGACTCTTTGTAAAAAACTAAGTGAATTTCTTATAATCAACAAAATGTATGGCTTTAGAAATTTGGATAACTTGACCAAATTTAAAAAAAAGTTAATTAAAAAATGATTTAATTAAAAAAATACAACTTAACTGAAAATGTTACTCGTATAAATATTTGTTTGTTTGTCTAGAAATTAACCTTATTCTAAAATTTGAGATTTTCTTAAACAATTTATAAATAAAAATACTATGAGTTTTAAGTAAAAATATACTACACAACAATTTTAGCCTCTTTTACTATTTATCAAACTTTGGTTTTATTCAAATATTTTTAAAATACGGCACATCTAGCCCATTACTGAAGTGCTAATAAATACAGGTAAATGAAACTTTTAACCAGGTTGATTTTTTATATTTACTACTGATCACACTTTTAAGTGTGTATTTCAGTTAAAAATGTTGTTTTCTTTATTATCTATTTTATGAGACATATTTAGGGCCCATTTTTAGATAAGTGAAATATAAAATAACCCAGAGGCCGTGTTGTTAACGGAAAAATATTTTTGATGGCTTGCATAAATGGTTATTTTAATGTTTTTTAAATTTTTTTGATAAAATCTTTAAAAACATTTCCGTAAATTTTCCCAAGCAAAGTTTGGATACATTAATTTGTTATTTCAATCTTAATCCACGAATTGGATGCTGAATATTGGGCTAGCTTTATGTTAAAATCTTATTAATTAAAATTCAGCTGTCTATTTATTGCAAAAATATTCACTGCCATCAATGATCTTTTTTATTAATGATTGTGTTGTTATTATCAAACTCCTATAAATATGCAACATCCGTGCTTGGGAAAAATCGTTCAGGGTAGTATTATCATTCATTTGACATTTTTCCTCAACACTCAGTGCACGTCACAGAATGAAAAATCTGCAGTAATATACATTCTTGGGAACACGGACTATTTTGCATTAAATGAAAAACATTTTCTCACAAATTAAAACAATTAAAAATATTATTAGTTTTAATATTTCAGGATAAATTTGTATATGGAAGTTCAAATTTCCAGGATATGATTGCATAGGTTCAGTCATCATAACAATGCAATTTCTATTCCCCTCTTATCCATTCAGGCGGAATAAAAAATGGGTAGTATTATTTTTTTAATGAGCTTCGTACTTAATAAATAGGAAGTATTATTTTTGGTACGACTCTCGTATATAAAAAATAGAAAGCATTATTTTTGGAACTACACTCACATATAAAAGAAATGGGGAAGTACACTTGGGGCAGTGGGTATGCAGTCGGAATTGTAATACGCGAGTTCGAATCCCAGTCATTCCGTTTACGTTCGCACTTAGAATAATACCGTTGGGAAAGTTATAAATCCTCCCCGCACACACACACACACAGCTATGAATTAAATACTGCATGATGTGTTATTTAAAAAAAAACTATATGGATAAAAAACGTTTATCAAAAATGATTGTTCTCGGCATTAAATGACCTAATGAAGCCAATATAAAACAAATAAGATCCACAATTTTTTAACACTAGAGGCTTGATTTTTGGAACGATCCTCGTATATAAAAAATAGAGGGCATTACTTTTGAAACAATCTTATAAAAATACCGATCCTCTTATAATATAATTTTAAGTTAATTTTTGAATGGAATAATTTATATTATTATTATTTGTAAGTATATTTTTTCCAAGCTAGATGGATTTAAATGTTGATATTTTTTCAATCGCAAAATAGAAAATTTTTAATTTAATTCTTTTTTTGATTAAAAAAATATTGATGTTTTAATTGAATTAATCTATCAGGAATAAACAGTTCCAGGGTAAGTAAAGGACTAACCATTTTAAAGTTTTATGTACTGCATTAAGATCTAATTAGAATTTTATTTAAAAATACTATAACGATTATCTGCAAAAACCCGTGTTAGCCGTGTGTGTATAATTAACACAAATGAAGCTATCTAAATTTCTGTAGTCAATTATTATTATGGCAATATAAATTTATATAAGTGTGTGTGAATGTGTGTGGGTGTGTTGTTGCAAGTAAGTGTGTGTATGTACGTGACGGTCTGTTTGTGTGATTGTGTGTGAATATTGCTGAATGTTCATTAATATTTCATAGGCGTAATTAAGCTTTAAATGCTGTTGTATAAATTACGAATGCCAGTGGAACGAAGACGTTACAGAAAAATGTAGTCGCTTTAGACAAATACACACAGACTAATCACAAACACACGATGCACGTATGCACTCATGCATACACGCATATATATATATATACACACACACACACACACACACACACACACACACGCTGTTTCCAAGTGCCATGCTTAGCAACATTGCGCAGAATGTGCCTTGCTGCACTGGGGCCCGTTTACCTCCAAAATGCAATCTGTGCCCCTACAACATACTGAAAGCTTCTATCAAAGATTATATATACCTAAAGAGATAGAGAGACGGGTTGATAGATATACATTTCAACATACAAGTATGATAATTATTTTCAAGTTTATTCTAGTAATTATTACTTTTTTTTTTTTTTTCCTTACAAACTCCGGAGCCATGAAGCCTTGCGAACCCTGGGGAATTTGCAGCCCCCACGCAATTGCGGCCTTTGTGGGGACTCTGCTGTTCCATGTAATCGACGAGACAAAGTCAAAATATACTTTGAATGGATTCAAATAACGGGACACGCTCTAAAAGTAATGCCACCTAATTTTTTTTATTCCGCCCAAATGGATCAAATGAAAATCCAAATTACATTTTTATAATGACTGTCATAATGCATTCATGACCTGAAAGTTCCATCTCTCTGTTTCAGATATTGGCAGTGCAAGACTCTAAGACATGAACTTGCGTCAGAGGCAGATATACATCATTGAATTCCTCCGTACAGAAAGAATTGAAACGATCAACATTCATCGGCGCCTATTGAACACTTACGAAGCACATGCAGTTGATGTCAGCCGAGTTATTAAATGGGTATGCCGATTTTAAATTGTTGACAAAGATGTGAGTGACAAAGCGCGCACCAGACGCGAAAATCGACGACCTCGTTGATCGCTAGCACAAACACATTGAGAATGGTGGTGAAAATGTGGGAAACTATATTGTGGAGCACAGAATGTCACTCGCTTTAATAGTGCTTTTTCCTTCTTCATAACCCTTTAACTTTAGAAAATACCTTTCAAACATAGGTGGCATTACTTTTGGAAAGACTCTCGTATTATAATCTTTAAACGAAAATTCCCTCTTTAATATTTTATTAGTGGAACCCGTGTAAATTACACGAAATTATAGTTTCAATACTAATTATCTCGTTTCTAACCTACACATGTTTGAATAAAATATGATAAGATTTGACGTGTATTTTTTATGTAAAATCTGAACAATACACGAAACAATTTACAAAATCTATTTGTATACAATATATTCAAAACCGTAAACAGCTATTTTTTTTGTTTTGAACATTTATCAAAAGAAAATGGTTTTAATCATTTTTAATAGATGAAGAGTTACTTTAAAGAGATGTCATGTTGGTGCTTTTGATGTAAGCGTGACACACAAAATAACACAAATGCTATTGTATTAATATGAAGATAATTCGATATTTAAATAGCTAATGATAAACTTGTTTTCACTGTAAATTGACACGACGACGGAAAGAAAAGAAAAAAAAGTAAAAAGCAGAGCTAAATCTCCGCCTACAGTCAAAGCAAGCTTTCAGCACGCTTTACATGCAATTAAAGAGGAACAGGAAGGCGCGTGCCGCGAACAACACGTTCCTGCTGCTAGACAATAATCTGAGAGTAATTACACGAAGATAGAATTTTCTTTAGGTAAATACGAACCGACCGTACCTGCTGTGTTTATAGACGGCAATCGAAATATAAGTGACGACTAGCTCGGTGGTAGAAAGTCAAACAGCTATCGTGTTTTTAAGATAAGTTGATCGGAAACCTTGTGATGAGGAATGATAATTTGTATATCTATCAAGCGGACTGTGGTTTTCATCTTTTATATTTTATATTCATTATCTTAACATCAGAAATATATTTTATGAGTTGTTGTTTTACGAAATCCTTAAATTGAAGCATGATAATTTGTAAATTTATTACGCAGACTATGGTCCTCATCTTTGTATTTGTTAAATTTATTACGTTTCAGTCAGTTTATCCTTTGGCCTTCTTCAGGTTTTCTGTTTATGGTCAGAATCAAAATGTTTGTTTTTTTGTTGGTGTCATGATAAGTGATTTTTACAAAACGAGGAATACACACACACACACACACACACACACACACACACACACACACACACACACACACACACACACACACGCTGTTTAAAGATTTGCTTTTCTTTCGACAATGAAATACTTTCTTTTTACAATGATAATGTACATTTAACCTGTTTATTAGTTTTTTAATAGTAAAATAATTGTGGTGATATCTGTTATAATAGATAATTACTTAGAATCTAAATCTAAACTTATATATAAGTGGATCTTTGTGTGCTTGAGTGTGGACTCATTCCCTACCGACTCCAAAACGGCTGGGGCAATTTTTTAGGAAAATTCACACAATTTTACTTTGTGTCTGAGAGAGTTCTTAGATAGGTGATGTTTCAGAATACCCCATATGAATATCGGAAATCGAAAAAAATTGATAATCCAAAAATCGATAATCGAAAAAATCAATTTCTAAAAAAAAGATCCATTTAAACGAAATTTTACATACTTTTACAGTCTACCACTGAAATAAATTTTCAAAAGTGTAATGACTACAGACTCTCAAACTAATTTGCACATTTTTGATCTTCAGATTTTAGTTTTGATATATGGGATGTTTGGATGGTGGAACATATTCGATGTTTTTATTCAGAAAAATAGCTGCTAACGGGTCAAACGTAACCCTCAAAAGGACCGGGAAATATTGTTGAAAAAGTTGAAAAAATACGAAGACCTTTTGTGTTCCAGAATCTATTTTTCTACAGAGACCCATCATTAACAATGCATTTTTGCCAGCGATAAATGAGGCGGTCCATTTTTGTTTCTTAGTGCTTTTATCACTCACATCCGTATCGCCACTCTGAAATCAACGAACCCAACTCAGGCTGACATCAACTGTGTCGGATTCGTAAACGTTCAATAGACACTGGTAAATGTTGATCTGTTCAATTTTTCTGCATGGAGGAATTCAATGACGCATTTCTACATCTGATGTGCATCCATGACAGGGTTTGGTTTCTTAGAGTCGCGCACCGTCAATATTTTCAACTGAAGATGAATCTTTCAGGCCATGAATGCATAAATTCAGTCATCATAACAATGAAATTTGCAATGCTTTATGATTCATTAGGGTGGAATAAAAAAAATAAGGGGCATTACTTTTATAATGGTGCTCGAATCTTCAAACACATGTAAATCTATTGAATTTGAATTACTCTGGATTTACTGCTATCATTTAAATATTTCACTAAGTGTTAGAAAAACGGAAAAATATAGATATATTCTAGTCTTTGCTAAATACAATCGCTGTATTTTGATAGATGTATGCTGGCTTGGAAGTGATTCATTTGATATTCCAAAATATTATAATAAATTAAGAAGGTCCGTTCAGGGATTTTGATCGGTACCCGAGAGCAATCCATTCAAATTCAAATATCTAAAATCATTTTATTTTTATTTTATTCATTTATAAATAACATTAATATTTATATATATATTCATCTGCAATAATAACAATTTTCCATTACACAATATTAAACATTTTTAGCTTCATATGTATTTTCTGTAAAATGCGTTTTTTGTTTTTATTTAAGGGATTGTGTTTAGATAGAAAAGTCCAATGATACTTTTTCTTGTTTGTTCTGATAAAAATCTTACATTACAATGGACTTTATTAAAATATTCAATGTTTAATTCTAATACATTTTTTATATTTCATATTGTTAACGCAGTTTTTTTCCAAACTAATATTTGTAATTCATACCTTTTAATCATTATGAAAATTATTATGATTTAACTTAAAATAATAATAATAATAATAAATTGGACAACTATTTTTTGGACTTTTGTTCTCATGTTTATCACTGTTACCTTTGTTTCGGTCAATGAACTCTTCGGCCGTTTGAGCCGAACAAACAAGAATGTTCCCAAATTCGATTATCTGAAGACGATCAAAGGGTATATCTGCCGAAACGTTGTGAAGGTAATGGTAAGGATGAGGACAACAGTCCTAAAAATAGTTGTACAAATTATGAAGCCTCATCCCCAGGGATTCCGAAAAAATCAATAAGGATAATAATAATAATTATAATAATATTAATAATAATAATAATAATAATGATTTTATTATTATTATTATTATCATTATTATTATTATTATTATTATTATTATTATTATTATTATTATTATTATTATTA
>JAYKTE010064003.1:0-14508 GCA_036873565.1 Xipholeptos notoides
TTAAAGACAGTTGGTTAATTTTTTGACTATTGTTTTAACTGTTTTAACTATTTTATAACGTTCGTTCGTCCGTCCGTCCGTTTGTTCGCGTTTTTCTCTGCATTATTTACAAACTACTTTAACTCTTCTACCTTTTTCATTGAAAAATAACTTATTAAATTTACATGGCTTCAAACATTTTTATCAAATCTTGCACTCACCAGGGGAGGGACCATGCACGTGCGGCTTATTTACAATATAGTTCCATTGCCTTACAATGAATTGGATTGAATAGTTTCAAATCATTAGAGGGTCCAAACACATTTTAGGAAAAGTTTCATATAACTAAAACATTTAATAGTAAGAAGACATATGAAGAAAAATATATTGTTTATCAACCAATAGAAACTTCATTAAGAAATTACTAGGGATCACTAATATTAAGAGTTATTTTAAATCTTAAAAAATATTAGTGATTCATATTAATTTCTTTTACAATATCAGATTGGTATTAAGTCATTTCATTACATGGGAATCAACTGGTTTAAAGTAGCTTGCAACAATAGTAGCAGTTGTTTATAAAATGGTATGAAACACTGTAATGAGGGAAGAGAAAAAGGGAGTAATTCTTTGTATTGACATAGCTAATCAACTTGAGCATTTAATTAATGTGCAAAATGCAGCCAGGTTAAGTATACTCTGTTGTAGACTTGATGATATTCAATTCCAGAACCAACATTAATTTCCAACACCATGCAAGCACTCCTTAATTAATAAGAATTGCCCTGATATAGTGAGTTAGCCCTATAGTTATTGACAACAAATATAAATAGATAGCCTATCCAAACGTAAATGCTTCGATATTTTAAGTATAAGCATATTAGTTCAAAAGTAAATTCAACAAAACTGGTATTTTGTACTTGGCAATATGTATCCAAGATGTTCATATGTAAATATGTGAACAGTGAAGCATGAGAAATGAAGTGACAGAAAAAATAAATGCTTTTTAATCATGGAAATTTTAGTAAATATTATTTGGGTTATTTTAAAAACCATTTAAAGCATAATTCCTTACAGGTTAGGAATTACAATAGATTTCTAAAGCTATTGCACTATGAAAGGGCTTGTTAATATTGCTATTTTTAAAAATGATCATTGGGTCTATGTAATTAAAATCATATTTTTTTTTTACGTGTAGTTGATTCTAACCATTTCATTTCTAGAAAATTATAAGTGTGATCAAAATAATTAATCATCATTAAAAATAAGGTATAAATGTGTCATGCTTTAGGGTAACAAAAGATGAAGCCATAGCAATATATTGAAGCCCTTTACAATTAGAGCCATAGTAATAAAATAATTATCTCTCATATGAACTTACATTGCTTTGCCAGTTATTAATGAAAGAATTAATTAGTGTAATTTGTATGCAATTTAGAACAACAATGGTTGAAAAGCTTATCAACATGAATAATATATTTTCTTAATTTCCTTCCTGTCTAATCAACACAAAGTAAGAATTTGCGTATATTTTTGGCTTTTCATTGATTTCATTCTCTTTGTCCTATGGCTAACCAATTATCAATACATAAAACCATTTTATAATGTTTTCATTTTGTAACTGAATTTTTAGAATATTATTAATACTATTTTCCTCTTTCAACAATAAGTACAAGGGTTGTTCCAAAAGTAATGCTACCTAATTTTTAAAAGTTATTTTTTAAAAGTTGAAGAGCTGCAAAAACAGGAGTGATCCCATTAAGATAAGCAACCTTTTGTTCTGCAGAATTTATTTTTCTACATAGTCACCACCATTGTCAATGTACTTTTACCAACAATAAACAAGGTGGTCCATTTTCACATCTGGAACACTTATATCTGTCGCCACTCTGAAATCGATGGGCCTATATCCTAACTGTGCTAATATAAACTGTATCAGCTTTGTAAATGTTGAACAAACACCGGTGAATGTTGATTGGCTCAATTTTTTCTGAATGGAAGAATTCAATAATACATTCTTGCTTCTAGCTCACATTCATGACAGGAGTTGCTTTCTTAGTCTCACACCATCAATATCTGCAAGAAAGATGAAAATTACAGGCAATGAATGCATAAGTTCATTTATAACAATGCAATTTTCGTAATCCTCTCTGATCCATTCAGACGGTATTTAAAAAAAAAAAAAATAGGTGGCATTACTTTTGGAATAACCCTTGTCAATAAAATTTTCATATCTTATACTATACAAATTCACACACAAATATTTAAAGAAAATAAATCCCATAATCCACAGTTCTTTGGGTAATACATAAAAATCTGTGAAGTTGATTATGAGACATGATTATTCATTCAGAGGGTTAGCAAAAAGGAGTCATTGTCTTTAGAAACTATTTATTTCCCTGAAAAAAAAACCTTTCTTAAAGATCACCAACACTCTCTTTAGCTAAACAAGGGAAAAACCTCAACCCTCATTAATTACTTTTGATCACTTAACATTGTTCAATAGTATTGTCTGTTGTATACCAACAAAACACTCTATATTGTTCTTTCCCTTTGTTCCCCATTTCTTTTTTAACATGGACATTGAAAACGTCAAGTATTACCATACCTACCTTAAGGGTTAATGCTCCAGCTGTGCTATCCCAGGTTTGCCTGGGAAAATTTTACAACTTTTTTTCTATTGTATCTGCATGAATTCATCTTCAATTTTCAAGGTCAATTTTTTTAATGATCAAATTATTGATTTGATATGGCCATCTTTTTAGTGTCACTAGGAAACATCTGTTCATGAGTACAATTTAAGGATTGAATAGTGGAGAAAGCCAAACAGTAGAATTTCCTATTGATGCACTGGTAAACTTCTTGATTGTAATGCTAACTTGATCCACTGAATTATGTTCAGTTTCTTCATTTCACTATTTCCTAATAGTTTAGCTTTAAATGACCCAATGAGAGTCGATATGCTGGTTAAACAAATCAACCAACCAACCAACCTAATAGTTTATTTGGAGTAGACCTATTAGTTGCTATTTCTTGTTCTTGAGACAATTTTATGATGTAGAATAAACCCATCTTCCAATAGTTTATGCTTTTATTTAAATTATCTATGTATGTATATTAAATCTTTGTTTTTTTTTTTGTTTTTTAGGCTATCCATTGGCCTTCATCTACCGAAGTGCAATTTATGGTCGCAGCTCTACAACTCAGCATGTTTACTTCATCCTCTGTGGAATGTACATGGGATACTTTAATTTTGGTATAATATTTTGTTTTTGATTGAGAAAGCTTTGGTTCTGCTATGTTATGTTCAGATTCACTATGGAAGTTAGTGTCAACAGAAAGTCACTTTAAAATGACACTTATCCATGTACATATTAAAAAGTACAGGGAATAAATATTCTTTTCACTACACTTCTATTTATCATTAAATAGTATATCTATTGAAATAGATTGTAATGATGCCATTTTAAAACTCTAGACATTTTGTACCTTGTGAAAAAACATTTAGAATCTATTTGATCTATTTTGAAATAATTATAAAAGTTGATTGTTAATCAAATCAACATTCAATATTTTAATGTTTTCCATGGATTAAAGGTTCCCTTTTAAATACTGTTTTAAAACATAAACCTCCAATTTAAAAAAATCATTTTTTGATTGAAAATAAATAGACTATTATTATTTTCATATTGAGAACAAAAAGAACTATTCATTCAGTTAAACTTCTCTTTCGATGAAATCTTTTCTATGAAAAAGTAGTTAGTGGTGTAATATTCTATATCCAGACCATTCAAATGGGCATAATTCTAATATAAAACTTATTGGAGTTAATATGCTCTGATTGAATTAAAAATATTCTACTTTCTATTTAAGTATAATAGATAATAATATACAAATAGTTATTCATCTTTATTATTAACGTGTGTGATTATTCTACAGAAAAGATGACTTAATCATTTTAATTAGTCTAATAATATATCGTAATTATAAATATCTTATTAATTCTAATCTATTTTCTACCTCCTTGATTATCTCTAGCATATTTAATTAGTGTAATTAATGGAAAGGCTTACGTTTTATTCTAATGACAAGGAATAATATTGTTGTGAAGCATTAAATGATTATTGAATTTTGTTTCTGTAACAAAGAACTTATTGATTTTACAAAAATATAAATCAACATGTTTTGCTTCAATTGTTAATAACCAAATGATTTTATGATCTTAATAAAGTTGCAATAAAAAAAATGTTTATTTTTCCTTAAAAAATTATTTCCCCTGATGTTCTTAAACAATAAATCTTCCTCTGAATTTAGTTATTGCTTTAATTTGTTAAAAAACATTGTGTAGGGGATCATCCACAAATCTATTTTTACAGAGAAAATCAAAATGAACCATTGTTCCTTATAATTATTGGTAATTAAGTATGAATTCAGCATCAAAAATATAAAAGAAAAAGTTTGTTCACTTGAAAAAAAACAAAGGATATTTTGATAAATTTAATCTTTACTAGGAATTCATTAATGTCATTTATTGCAGCTATTTGATTTTTGCATTTTATCTATTGTATTGGATTCTGCCAGAAGCATGGTTATGCTTGTATGATAAGTCTTTTTTTTCCTTTTGGCAAATAAAGAATAATAGTTGTATGATTTAATTAGTAGGTATCTGGAAGAGATGAAGGAATTTTTACTTTTTCTCAGAATATCAGTCTGAAAGTTGGAACTAATGAACTGGTTGAAATTTAAACTCCTGTATTTTGATTCCAAATTCAAAGCATAATTGTAAAGAAAACCTGATATTTGACAAGGATCTATGTTTGTATATTTGGATTTCTAATCGATCCTAATCAATAAATACTTTTTTAGTAAATTCATTGGTTTTGAGAATTAGTCCTTATTCTTTAATATCATTAATTGGTATGTGCAATGTGCATTGAAATTTTGAAGTTATTTGTAAGACTGGATGAATAAAATCCAGTATAAATATAATAAGAATAAAGCCTGAAATAGATAGTCTTTATTTTTTGTTTCAAATGGGGATTTCATTCAGAATTAATATTGTTTGGTACTATGGAAGTATTAAGTTTTTTCTTAACAATGATCTTTATTAAGATCAGTTGAGTACGTGGCTTGGGCTATTTGCAGCTTATGCCAGTCACTCTTGAAATGTAAAGTGTTCTTGTGTACGTTGTTTATCCATGGTGTCACAATCATAACTGGCATCTCATCCCTAATCAGTTAAGCCTTGTGGAAATATGTAAAAGATCGTATGTACCTCACTGCTAATCATCCCTACAAATAATACAAATTTTTGGTTCAGAAAACCTGTTACATGTGTTGTATGATTAGCTGTTGACAATAGATCCCTATAAGCAGCTTTTGAGTCCTTTTTATTTAAAGTAGGGAATAAAGGATTTGAGATTTGATAATAGTTATAATGTACATTTTTGTTTGTTTCATTTATCATTCATTATTAGATCTAAAGAGAGTTTTTTTTTGTTTTTGTTTTTCAAATTCAGTATAAGAATGCTAGTGATAGTTTCAATATACTGATATGACCTGTATGTAGGAGCAAAGAAAATATAAGCAATAGAGAAGTTCCTAAAATATTAGAATAATAATAATGTTTCTTAATCAAAATATAATTTATATCCTAACCCTAGGACTTGAGAACCCTGATGTATGTATGCTACTGAAGATTAATTATAACTAGTTAACATACATAACTACTTATAGGTAAAAAGGCTATCATCATAGCATATAGTGTCATAGTAACTGTCTACTACTGATATACTCTTAAATACAATAAAATAAATATGTGTACTCACATGAATTATTTGACAAATTTTCTTTCTATTAATGCTTTGTTTGTTTGTTTATATATTACGGCATGTCAACCATTTTAGGCCATTTTATGCTGAGAACAATCATTTTTTGGTTGACGTTATTTTTTGTCCACACTTAGTTTTTTGATTAACACTATATTAACTATTGAACCCATAGCTTTCTCAAGGGTATTAGTCCAAATATGAACACAAACAGAAATGACTGGAATTCGAACTCGCATAGTAAGATTCTGAAGCCCAACTAACTGCCTATTCACTGGCCCAAGTCGACTTACCCTTCTATTAATGAAAAACAATAGTGCTATTGTATGTATACAAATGCATTGAACTTGCTATTTGCCTATCTGTTAAAGACTTTGCTTAATACTACAAGTTCCAAATTAGTGAGAAAATGAGATATATGTTGGAGACTTCATGTCAAGCTTAATGTCATTAAAGAAGAATTTATTCTCCAATACAAGATGCCTCCATAACTGATATGACTACA
Source organism: Xipholeptos notoides (assembly GCA_036873565.1). NCBI lineage: Eukaryota > Metazoa > Mollusca > Cephalopoda > Idiosepiidae > Xipholeptos > Xipholeptos notoides. Next base: position 6,313 of record JAYKTE010064003.1, read on the forward strand.
ATGTCTTTATTGTGTGTTGTCTAGCAGGCGCTAAAAAATCCCCCAAAACAAACTTTCTAATCAAATTATGACATTCATCTTCATTATGTCCACTTTTTGTTGCTGTTGCCACATTTTCTTATCAGTTGAGTTGAATTATAATTCTAATAATTATCATATCATTTTAGGAGGAACAAAGTCTCTTGCAATGACACATAGTAACCTTCACATTAATTTCTTGACACGTCACACTCTACATTTAAATTAGCATAGTTATTGTTCTTCCTTTTACAAAAAATGTGGAATTCTACTGATAGGTTTGATATTGCTTTCTGCATACCAAATTATTTTTTTTTTAACTATTAAAAAAATATATATTTTTGATATAACAAAAAAGGCAGAATTTTGACTCCATATCCATTGGTTAAGTTGAAATTGTTTCAAGATTAATCTATTCCAGTTTTTATTTATATCAATTCATTATATTATATTAAAAAACAACAATAGAAATAAATGTAAGTAGGCTTCCATATTTATAGAATTATGTTTAAATGTAAGATTGCATGTGTGTGTTCTTCTGAGTTGATGTGAAATGCTACTTTAGCAAAACCTACAAACCACATCAAACCATTATTTAAAGACCAAAGTCTGATGAAAATGTTGGAATTTGACTGGCTATTAAGCATTCCTACACATTTGTTTACTCTGGAAAATTTAATGGTTTTTATAGTAGAAAATAGAAAAATCGGGGTAAATTATTTTTTAGCAATCTTTTGCAAAGTTTAGCATTCTTAGTTGTGATTATTCAACAATTTCCATGAAAAATTCTGACAATTAAGTAGTAAATTTAGATCTCCAATTTAAAAGGTTTTTCCAAAGGGAATACTGAAAAAAATCCAGACAATCATTAGGTTAGGTGCTTTTATTTGGTACCTCACTTGTCAAGGTTGATTGCCTTAGAGCTGAGAGAAATTTTGTCATACACACAAACAGGATGTAAATTTATAAATGTCAAATAATATCAAGTATTTACCAGGCTCCAGTGACTTGCAACTAAGCTTGTTAAGGAAGCCTAGGACAGCAGTACCGTACATATGAAAATTTTGGTGGTCTGAATCATTGTGCTATGCACATTTTGGTGGTCTGAATCATTGTGCCTTACAAATTTCAGTGGTCTGAATGTATTGTGTCACTATTCTATCTCATTTTGATTTGTTTTTTCTAAGTCAAATTTTGACCCCATAACAGCTATTTTTCCAGCTCAAAACCAATTAGAAAATTTTCTGAATTATTGAACTGTTATTCGGTTTAACATTTTTGTGTTGAAATACTGGTGGCAGGTATCATGTGACAACTGCAATTAATAAAAATTGAAAAAAATATATCTAAATCGATATTTTTCCGGATAAAAACTGATTAAAAAGTTTGCCCCAGGTCTGAATACCCTTATGGCAAATTCCAAGGCTATAGACAAAGAATTGACGAAGGAGTTTGGTAGGGGAAAAAATCACCTTCACACGCAATTTTCACTTTTATATAGATAAATTCTTAAGATTAATTTGTCTCTAAACTTTCTCTAAATGTATTTATTTTTCATGAAATGATGATACGAGTTGGTATGTCATAAAACAAATCTTACAAAAATATGACTGAAAAAAAGCTTGTTAATATGCTTACCATATCTGTCTTTCTCATAAAATATATTTGTATAGAAACAATTTAATAAATGAAAATATTAACCCTCATTATGAAGAAACTGGAATATTTTTACTTATTTTTTTTTTTTATTTTTGAAAAAATGTTTCAAATAAACAAATAGTAGCTATTTGTTTATTTGAAACATTTTTTCTCAACCTTTTTAAATCTTATCATTTGTCAAGTATTATAAGTTAAATACAAAGAATCTATTTATTGCAATATAATTACAATCAGCCATAAATTTCTGTTACTGATGTTAACTATCTTATCGGGTCAACATGCCCTTTTCTCCTTGATACAACAATCCTATCTGATTTTATTAACTTATCTATTAAACTGTATTGTCTTCCCTACCGTAAAAAATATCAGGTTATACTTTCTCATTATTGTTGTTGGATAATAGATAAGCATTTTCAGTTTTGTGAGTAGAAGTATAGGATTAAGTTAAAACACACACACACACACACATACCTGACTTTATTTTAGTTATAAAGACTAGTCTAGCACTCAGAGAGAATTTTTATTTTATTTTTACTTAGATTATTCTTTCAAATTTATGCAAATCCCAAGTGAATTACTTAATAGAATTTTTTAGAAAATAGATAAGATTAAATAAATCAATAATAAACAAAAATTGCAATATTAGTAAAGGTAAAAAGTTAGAGTAAGTAGTAATGCAATAGACTAAAGAAAGCATTAGGTTTATAACTTCCAAAATAGTCATCTATAAATGACCTCCCTATTTGGGCCTGTTGCATTGAGTTTCTAAAATTTTAAGTTGAGGGGTTCCAACCTATCTAATAACTAAAACTTTTGAGGCTTAACTTTTCCACTTGGGCATGCTTAATGGAATGAGAACAAGCTCCTAATTATGAGATAAAGTTCTTGAATTTGACCACCTGAAGAGCACATCACATCGTGAAGGTACTTTGTGAGGGTACATAACATTAAAGATGAAGACAACAGTTCAAAAACATGAAGCACAGAAATTATTCCATTTTAAACTTTTAAGCATTTGTTTTTGATAACAGAAGAATATACACTTTTATTTCAACTTGAAGTTATTGCATATTTTAATTAATTGATTTACTTTGTAGTTTGATTGAAAAGAACATTTAAAGAGTTATCTTCAATATGGTAACTTAATAATGAATAATTATTACATGTATCTGGAATGATCATGGTATTAAGGTTTTAGTAGAATCAGTAGCAGAATTGTTAGAAGTTTAGTATTGTCACGTCACTAATATTCATAAATGATAGTTTGTTGCTCACTGGTCAAAATGATATCCAGCTTTGACACAAATGTTGATTAAATGATTATTGGTCAATCATTCATCATATTGTAGCTAACAAAAAATGTTGATTCTGTGACTTCATGTTTAAAGTTCAAACTTCAGTGTAAAACGATCTTCAAGATTGAGAAAAAGATTGAATATATTGGATAAGTACTGGAGGAACTTTAAGAAACAATTCGATTCATCATGCAATTTAAGTGAACTTAATCCTCTCTAAATCAAATAGTGACACAAAATAAGCCATCTTGATCTTTAATCCATATTAATATATATTTTTATTTGTTCATATTACCTTTGTTCAAAGCTAAAGTTATTGTTCTCTTTTCATTTTTTTCAACCATGATTTTTTTGTGTGTGTGTGTGCACTACCTTTTTCTAACCAATATTAAAAGTCAAAGGATCAAGTATGAATATACTGATTTTTAAAATGGATATTCAAATTCTAAATAAAGGCATTGATTACTTAAAAGGTTGTGTATTTATTACTTTTCTTAATACAAAAAATTTGCAATTCTAAAGTAAATGAAATAATCAGGAACTCCATCTGACTTTTTACATGAGTATTTTTTAATCTATTTATCCAATTTTTTTTCAATCTTCATACAATTTGAAGAGCCATAAAAAGTGAAATTTGTTCCAAATTTTTATACATTATTGTAAGTTTGTCAATGTCATAAGAAGTTTGTTTAATCAATTAGGGATGGAAAGAGGGATTAAATTTAATATATTAATGCCTTTTATATAATCACAATACACTTGATGAAACTAGCTATCATCATCTTTCTTTTACAGTTATATTTGTTTATTTAAATAAATAGATAAGCTCCCGAATTTAATTTAATTTTTATCCAAATCTATTCATTTGGTCAAGATTATTAGGAATGAAAAAAAAAAATGTTTTGATCGATATTTCAGGACTGGAAGTATTGCATTCCCTGGTTAACATGATAATTATTTATGCATTAATATGTTTTGCTGGAGGAACAAGAATGTCCATGGTGGTTGCCTTTTTTATTAATACAGTAAGATTATATAACACTTTTTATTGTCTTTCTCTTGAATCCATTTTTCTTTCTCTTAATTATTTTTGTTATCTTTATTATAATAGTGCTAACCACTAATATCTCTAAGCAACTATATGCCCTTCTTTGCTTTCCCTATGCCATTATATGCTATTTTTTGTATCTTTCTTATTCTTTTTTTAAAATGTGTACTATATTATATTATAAAGACCGTCATGTGTTTGTTTTTTTATATATACACTATGCAACGCTCTGATAACTCAAAATTGTAGCTAACATCAGGACTCCAACCCCAGACCGTCAAATTGCCTTTATCATTTTTATCTTATTTTTCTAATGCTTTACCAACTGACCCATTTGTGCTGTACGGATTTTTAGTTTATTTCCTGTGCCTAAGCATTAAAACTTGTGCATACAAACTAGATTTTCGATAATTGAGTAGAATAATTATTTGAAATAGTTTTTCTTAATTAATGTATACAATTTAATATGGAATGAATTCTGTAAAAAAAACGCAATATTTAAAAATTGTAGGTTTCACTTGAAATTGTAACATCAACTAAATTAAAATGAAATAAAAAGAGGGAGATGACAAAATATTTAAAAAAAAGTGGTTATATGCATTTATTTGTCTATATTGAGTTATTCTTTCTATCTTAATGAATTCTTTAAAGCTAAAATGTAAAAATAAATTGGTAACTATGTTTTTTATTATTTTACTAACATTTTTATCCTGTTGTTTTTGATGTTACAGGCATGTTAGTGAAATTATAAAACTTTAATTTGTATATTATACCATTTTAGTTCTTTATCTTTAAATTTTTCTAGAGTATCAACAGTAATTGATCTGAACTTGTTTAAAAATTATCTACATAAGTGAATATAACTATTAAGATGGTGACAAAAATCCCAATCTTAATAATAATAGTGTACATTTCCAAGCTTCATTACAAAAATCTCAACATATATTGTTCTTTTCAAACTTTGCACTCTGGCTCTAAAATTTTTTATGACTCATGAAATCTAATTTACTAAAAGTTCAAATGATGCTTCTTATACTTTTATTTTCATTTGTTTTGTTTTTTCTTTATTAAAAAATATTCTTAATACATTTTTTCAGGGCTATTTTCTTATTGGTTGTGCAACCAGTTCCAAAACAGGGGACCAGTACCGAATTGAATGGACCACTTCCCATTGTGTATTGATACTTAAACTAACTGGAGTTGTAGCAGATTTGTATGATGGAAGTAAACCTTTGGTAACTAATCTATTTATCATTTCAAACATGAAAATTACACATTAAGTATTTTCTAATATTGGAAAACTTGAAACATTTGAAGATTGCTTAAAATGACCTAACAAATTAAAATGACCATCTAAATGTTATAAGTATTGTGATGATTACAATAAAAAAGGAAATAACATCAAGTTAATTTTTTAATTTCAATTTTTCTGATAAATAAACTTTGTCAATTTTAGCATTTATTTTTCTATTGACAATATTATTTGAATTCTTTTTTGTCATTTTAAAGGATAACCTGGGTGCAGACCAAAAAGAAACTGCCATAAAAAAGAAGCCAACATTATTGGAATTGTTGGGACACTGTTATTTTTTTGGTGGCTTTTTAATAGGACCTCAGGTAATTCAGAGTGAATTAAATTCATTGATTCATTTTTGTATTTATTATACACTCTTTTCTTCCTATTTCTTATACAATGTTTTCTAGCTTTGATATTTACTTTTTCTTTAAATAATTCTAATAACTTTTTTCTTTTCAATGTATATTTCTTTTAAATGCTATTTACTGAATTATTTATACTTGAATTAAAAATGAAAGAATAAAAAAATTTGAGTTTTCAATTCTACCACTGAAATGTTCTAATTGAATTATTTACAATATGCATGAATAACCAATGTCACTTTTAGTATGTGCCCTTTGATTGAGGCTTTACCTATTTTCCAGTATTAGTTATAGCAGGGGCTCTATTTTAGTAAAATGTATAATTCAATGTCACTTTTTTCACTCAGAACAAGTGAAGTAACAGTCTCTCTGATGGGAGACATATTTTTTGTATATTTGCATATACCCCAACCAACCTATTAAAGATGACAAGAATTGGCAGAAGGCAATTGTAAAACTATAATTTCTTTTAGTAAATATCAAATTTGAAATGGAAGTTTAGAAGTAAACTCATTCAATTTAATTGGTCTATTTGTGAATCATACACATAAAAATATTTATTTTCTACTGCAGTAATGTTTTTGTTTTTTAAATAATATTTTATCTTCAAAACCTATTGTTTGAATTTACTTAGAAATTATTTACTAAAAGACTTTAATTTTTTAATTTAGGATAAAAAGCAAAAATAAAGTGAATACAATTGAAATTTCAATGATTGATGAGAAATTGGTTAAGTGACAATTTACCTAATTAAAAGATCTGGTCATATCTAGCAACCTACTTTACCAAACTTAAACTACTTTGATTTATTTTTCTTGGGTTTACTAAATTGCATAAAGTTTACTTGAATTCTTTTATTGCAATTCATAACATTATTCATTAACATGTTATCTCTTATTATACTAAAACTGTATCGAACTTGTTATTTATTAAATCTTGAATAAGGTTTTGTTGAAAATTTCATTTTTGAAATTATAAAATTTTCCTTCTACTGAGTTTTGGAACACTATTAAATGGATATCTACGTTCAAGCATTAAAAAAAACAAAAAAACTTATGTAATATTTACAAAAACAAACAAACCTATTGTAAAATAAATTAATAGCATTCATTCAAGTAAAATTTCTTCTGTTATAATAAATAAATATTGTTAAAATTTTAAATCCTTCTAAAAAATCTATAGATTTTAGCATTAAGCAATAAAAAAAATCACGATTGCTAATTACAATCAATTTCTTAAATATTATTTAAAATATTTGAATTTTACAGATTTATTTGCTTTATTTTATAGTGTTCTATTAAGAGATATCGGACATTAGTTGATGGTGGTTTTTCCAGTAAAGGTAATGGGGTACCTGACAGGTAAGTTGAATTTATCTTCATTGCATGTTTATTATCAAAATTATTAATATTTTGACATTTAAATATCATATTTATCTAATGAAGCCAAGCTTCATTAGATAAATATGATATTTGCATTATATTAATTGTGGTAATTAAGTAACAAATTAATTATAGTAACAACATACACTATATAATATCAAAAAAAGTTGTGGAAACATTCAGCATAATGTATAAAAATTATGAAAAAAATAGACTTCATTAAAAATGGATGATTAAAGTATTTTTAAGAGCATTTTTTGGTATAACGTATAACATTGGGGATTAGCTTCAAAATAAGACACCTTTTTTATTCATCTACAGCCGTAATAATAACCAACAGATGTAAAAAATCTTTCTATCTAAGAATCTACATCCAGAATGAAATTTCTGAACTATTTATTACAATCTTCATTTCTTAATTCTAACATCTTGAATTTGAATTCAATATTAACTTTCTATGATATTTCACTGTTATTTCTGCATTTGCTTAAGAGTCCCAGAATTGGCCATGAAAAATCAACAATCAAATTTCAACAATAATCTTTCAAAGCTCATTACATCCTGCAAATATTTTGAGCCTTTATTTTTTTTTTCAATAAAACCAGCAAATATCAAAGTTTTTAAAAACAAAGTCTCAAAGAAAAATATACTTTAAATTTCTTGATTGAAGTTATTGAAGTAAGCTATAAAAGTTGTCTATTTTTCTAATTTTTTTTAATACCTTCAATCAAGAAATTTAAAGCATATTTTTCTAAAAATTCAAAATTTTAAAATTAAGAAATGAAGATTGTAATTGATGGTTCGGAAATTTCATTCTGCATGTAGATCCTTAAATAGAAAGATGTTTACATCTGTTGGGATTATGGTTATTGTTACTGCTGTAGATGAATAAAAAAGGTCTTATTTTGAAGCTTACCTCCAATGTTATGCCAAATAATGCTCTTTAAAATACTTCAATCATCCATTTTTAATGAAGTCTATTTTTTCCATTATTTTTATACATTACTAGACAAGCCGTGACCCGTTGGGTCAATCATTGTTTTATGTATTGTTTTTCACCTTATTACAGAAATCTACAGGGTTGTCATACCGGCCCAACACAAATTATTGTACGTTGCTTGCCAGATATGGTATC
>JAYKTE010064113.1:0-7500 GCA_036873565.1 Xipholeptos notoides
ATATATATATATATATATATATATATATATGTGTGTGTGTGTGTGTGTGTGTGTGTGTGTGTGTGTGTGTGTGTATTTTACATTTTGAGCAAACTGCTGAAACTTTATTTTTTTTAAATATGTACATCTCTTTTCTGTATTATCTGACCTCTGTATTACCTATTATATCAGAACTGAATACTATATTGTTAAAAATTTGATTCAGAAATCAGCATTTTTTCTTATTAGTCTAGACATGTGTCCCGGAACAACACTTGTAAATTGGAATCATATTATATCGGATTCTGTACTATCCCAAAGCCTGAATATAGTGTTAAACTCCACCTGGGTGCTCACTATGATGTTTAACTACATGTATGTTCTTATGGCTAAAATAGGGGGTGAGCATTTACGAGTTATTTATCTTCAAAAATCTTTCATTGACTGTGCATTTCCATGTACAAATTAGAAGCAAATGAAGCTGGATCTCTTTCTGAGACTCTTTTTACAATAGAATATATCTGTAACAGCATTTTCTGAAAAGCTTTTGTTGAGTGCAGGGACATTTTTGTTTGACATAAATGGCCCTATTTCGGAAATTATAAAAAACATAAATTTTTATGATAGAAATAAAAAAATAATGTTATATAGTGTTGCTCCCCCGTCCAAGACTAAGGTGAGTTATTACCCCAGTAAGAGGATTTCTGATATCATGTGATGATGCAGAAGTCAGGTGTGAGTCTTTCTGCCAAACTCTTTTCCTAGGTGTCGTGATGGCGACCGAATGATTGTTTGTCAGGGTAATTGTTAGTTATTAAAATATGAATAGTTAATAAAACAGATAAGACTTTAAATAAATTCCTGAGTTCTTTCCGCAATTCTTTTGTGCTTTCTGGTGACTCTGCCAATGAAAGACCACTGGACGATGAAGTGAATAACGCCCTGTTAATTTATGAACAACACATGGAGAAAGAATCGATTCGAAACCGAAGTCACCAAGAGGTTTTAATGACTATGCAGCAACAGTCCAAATTGCGAATATCAGAGTGCAATTGTCCAAAACAAAAGAGTTGAAGTAGTAGTAGTCCAAGGCAAAAGAGTTGTTGTATTAGTAGGATTATTACTATAATTATTATCATTATTATTATTAGTAGTAGTAGTAGTAGCAGTAATAGTAGTAGTAGTAGTATTGGATAATTCGCTAATTATAATTGGATATTTCAGAAAAATCCCAAAAGACTGCATGACACCGGCATCAATGGAAAAATAAACACCTTACAGACCATATTATCATAAAAGTATTAGTCTATTGCCTACGGCTCTTCCACCACAGATTGCAAGCCATATAAAATATAGGCATCTGCGAAATGGAGGATAGAGAGATAGACCTGATACTCGGACACAAATGGGCGCCGGCAATATAACTAAACCCGAAAAGAAAGGAATGGCGAGAGCGGAGTTTAAAAACACGAACAGAACATATATACATGTAAAAGGAGGTGAGGGCTGGTTATCACTGACTATAATACAAAAGCACATGAGTGCCGAAGGGGGCTTATTGTCATTTTGCTTCCAAGATGCATCACCAGGTGTTGGGAGAGTCAGAACTATGCTAATCGCTGGTGTGAAGATTGGATGCACAAAGATGGAAAACAAAGTAGGTGCATTATTATACAGCCTTTAACTGGAATGGGACAAAACCAGCTGAAGCTTTACCAGAATACTTGTCAATCTGAACCCATTGAAAGCGATTGGTCACTATCAGTTTGCAAACACTGGGTATCATCGGTGTGAAGACCTATCACAATAATAATTGACGTCCAGTTAGGAAGTATTTCAAAACTAATATCAAGTCCATGGAAGAATAGTTACTTTCTTCAATAAGACAGCGGGAGAATAACTAAACATTAAATTGAATCAAACCATAATAAATAAACATACATTAAACATAAGATAGGCACAACTTAAAGAAAGCTGAAATTCTATTGGCCAAAACTTTGCGTGCATAACAATAAAGAACAATAGTTCTAAATATTTTTATTTAACTCTTTACCAAATGCAAGTTCAATAATTCCATCAAAAAGCACATTAATGGACGTTCTATTCTAAGGAATAACGGAATATTATCATCTGGACGAGATAACTCGACAATCTCCAGGAATATCAGTAGACGATGATAGTACTAGAAAATATGGCCCTCAAAAAGGTCGTAGGGAAAATAGCCCAGGAGTGGGAAAACACTCCACTCCTGAAAGTGTTTTTAATAACTCGATTATCGGCCCGAAACTGAAGTATCTTGTGCCTATTAACTGAGTCATTCACTATCACTAACAAACGACAGCCTTCGCGCCAAAAACGGGGACCCTTAAAAAACTTACAGTTCTGAAATACGTACAAAAAGAATGACAATCATAACTAGAACAATTTATCAACACTCCTACAATAAAAAAACGTAAAAAACATTATGCTTCCACGACAAATTCAGGTCGGCCCTAGCACTCAATCATCTTCTTGCATATGCTCATAGTTTGGCGTGTTTGTTCCTTCAACCCTATAAATGTTTAGCGTGTAATTGATAAAGTTTTTTGTTCTTCTTACAAGAATGTTTGGGACGAGACTTCGAATGTTTGGCTAACACTTCGTTGCCTTTTTATTGATCCGGCTTCTTTGCCATTAAGAAGGCAGAATCCCGAAGAAATTTGAAGGAGTTTGGCATTTGTGCCAAATGGTTGGAAAAACGCGGAAATAACCTCTTCCTACTCGGTATTGATTTTAGATAACATTAAGAGAAGTATGCTTGAACTACAATGCCGAAACTATCTATATCGAATAGGAAATGAAAGGAGGTCATTAATTATACTAGTGACACTTATTTCCTCAAAATATTTCTTTTTGTTCTATTCTTAGTCGTAACTTTCATCTGAATAAATATAGAATAAACACCTCGGCGGTAAAACGTGGCCGCTTTTAATGTATAAATCATGACCATATTATTCTACTTGGTCTATCAAGATAAAGAATTGATTGGCGTTTATTTCTTTTACACAATTGCATCTAAAAAGTCATTTTTACAATTTAGAACATTCGGTCTTTTGTTAACGCCCTTGACGTTATATACACGCCGTTATTTCATTTGTTTGAATTTCTACAAAGAGGCTGGATAATTCGTATCAATTCGATTATTTGGAGTTTTATTTTTATCTTTATATTTCCTTTATTTGATAAAGCTCAAAGATTTGTGGTAATTTCGATTATTTAGGCATTTGACTACAACTTTATTATTTCTTAAAAGAGAGAAAAGCAATTAAAGTTTTTTGTCTTTTTTAAATTCACAGTCTGGTCTGATTTTTCTATTGAACTACAAATCTCTTACCTAAATGTGTCTGAATTCATTAATATAAAAATCATAAAATGGTTTTAGATATGACAAGGACAAATTCGAGTACAATTAGTGGCTATATACAACGCAATAAAATTTCGTTATAATATATCATAAAAATTCATTAGAATTTATTAATACTAAATGTATTGAAATTTATTATTATAAAAATGCATTTTAATTTTTTACTGTTAAAATGCATTAGAATTTATTACTATTAAAATGCATTGCGTTTATTATTATACATTATAATTTATTACCATTAAAATGTATTTGAATTCATTATTATTATTAAAATGCATTAGTTTCCCCTATCATAAAAATGCGCCAAAACGTATTGCAATAAATAACGTAAAACAATGTTAGAGCCAGGACAAATCCTTGTACATTTAAGTAAATGTTATTTTTTCGGTGTCAACAATTTCTAAAAGAAGGCACTCACCTCGTTTTTAAAACAAATCTAATCTTACTTAGTGTTAATTTCGCAAGTTTTACAATTAAAATGTACCTCTGCTTTCGGTATCAAGTAGTAAAATCTTTTTTAATATGTTTTCATTATTAGTATCATTTTTAGGGATGAGTTCTCGTTATTAATCTTTGTCAAAAAAATATAAGTTATCGGGAAATCATGATGTTCACAATTTAAACTGAATATCATCGAATGACCTTTTGATTTTCTCATAGGCCATTGATCAATTTATTCCTAAATGCATTTTGCTTTCAGGTTTGAATTGGTAATTTATATTGATATATCGATTTAGGCTAAGTAATATCGGTATTTTATCAATAATTGATTTACTTCATTTGTCTTCATTCTGGTAAATAGTATTATTATTAGCAATAGTATTGATATTACTTGGGCTGTTGTTCACAATAATTTTCAAGTTATGTAATGTTTTTCTTTATGCTTTTTTCCATAAAATTTGAGAAATTATTATTTTTAGCTAGTATGTCACCAGCAATACATCACTTTAATGGCATGTAAAAGTGGCAGTGGGATTTTTAAAAGTTATTATAAATCAAATCATAAGAAAATTTTCCATACGTTTTCAGCTTTCATTTGCAACTTGGGTTCTGATTTTCGCAAGATAAACTCTACACGACCGGTGGCGTCAATGCTTCGAGTGTTTTTAGGTTTGTGAAGTGAACTGAAGGCTGTTGACTCCGTGTCTACGCTTATCTACAACATAGGCTCTATCACTGATATTGAGCATTTTATCTATAAATATAGGCAAACTTACTCTTCATTTTAATATGAATATATATAGAGAAAGGAGGGAAGAGAAAGAGCAATAAATATATATATCTATATAGATATCTAGATATCTATATCTATATAGATATAGATATTGATAGTTTGATATATGCATACTCATATATATGCATGCATACATTATATATATATATTGATGTGTGTATGTATGTGTATTTATAAGAAAGAAAGGTGTGTGAGGAGATATAGAGTGATCAAAAGGAATTAAATGTACGTAAAAGCGAAATGTCTGCGATCCATTGGTCGAGTGTTCTTTGCTCTAAGCTTATAACAACTCTGATGTCGCATAAATCAACTCTGCCGTGTTGACAGGTGATAGGCAATAACGTCAATCGTCATGTTGTTTTGACAGAACAGAACAAACATGAAGGAAAAGAAGACTTTCATCGGACAGGTTGCCATCTTTATATAGATTGTCCTTCATTCATACTTCTTGAAATGAATATTTCAACTCGATAAATCATGTGAATATAGACACTTGGCATTCGCCGTTTACCAAATTTCCTATCAAGCCAAAAGAAAGCAAACCCAAAATTTCAGAAACCATAGAACAAAACATTTTGAAAATAATAGGTGGGGTTGGCACTAAAAAAGAAATCACTTTTAATGGCCTATAAAAGCAGGAGATATTTTTTATATTATGAAAAAGTTGTGTATAAAATCTTGAATGATATAGATCTTTGGGTCATTACTTTATGAACCTCAATAGTTGGCTTTAAAAACTATTACTGTATCATTAATAATGGTTGTTGGTATTTTTCAGAATCTTTTCCAATTGTTTGTTTGTTTATTTGTTTTTTAGTTTTTAAATTCTTACGCATATTTTCTACACGGCAGAAAAAAAGCATTTCTTATATAAAAATTATCCATGTTTTATATTTTCCTTGCCAAAGAAGCACTAAAAACCCAGTTTTCAAATTGTGTTTTAATGTTTTGAAAAATCTTATGCTACTATAGTTCATATCAAAAGCAGAACGTTACCAAAAATAAAATTTATGAATATCTGTTCAGCCTCAGAGACAAATAGGAAAAGAAAAAGCGTGAATCCTACTGAATAGGTAAAAAAGAAAAAGAAAAGGAAGATGGAAACTGTAGTGGATAAGTTTTTTTTTCTATGAGTTCAAATATCAGTCGAACCATAACGTTTAGTTCTAGTCACTCGGTCATAGGTGAATGACAGCAGTAGTTCTAAAAAAATCAGCCGTATGCAGCTTGTCTGTTCTCAAAGAGGGAAACTGTGAAAGATAAAACCTTCAGGCTGGTGGCTTCAATGAGTGGAAAGAAAACAATATATCATTTCAATTTGAAAACTAGCATCGTAAAATTGACTTCAGATGCTGTAATATGAAGGTATATTTACAAAGCTAACTTTTAGTGCCTTAAAACTAAAGCTGAATATTTGTCATGCTAAAGAAAAATACAGAAAAATGCGCTAAAGAAAAATACATTAATTAGTTAAATTGAATTGCTTAAAATACATTAAAAAAATTTGGGTAACGAAGTTTCGGACTGTAGCCCTAACCTTTATTATTTTTATTTTCCTAGTGTTTCTTAGAAATTTAGCTCATCTTACAAATTCAGACCAAAAACAAATTATGTGTATATAACTCTGAAAGTGAGAACGAAAATCCGACTTATCTAAATAATACTTGAATCACATCTTAAAAATTCCCATAGAATTGAATTTTTTTGTTTTGTTTTTTGTATGTTTGCTTGTTTTTGTATGCTTGTTTGCCGTCCACTTTATTCCGATTTATCAAACCAAGAAGAGTAAATTGATATCTCCCGCATAGAAACATGTCACAACAAAATGGACACTAAAAACAGCAAGGGGGATTTCGCAATATTTCCAATAACTCAGAAACATTTCAATATTTTATAAAAAGCGCCTAAATTCCTCTCAGCAATCAGACGGTGGGTATTTGAAATGTCTGGATGAAAATAAATTTCATCAATAACATAAGATTTTAAATGCAGAAATCAGTTGTCTTACAGAAAATATCGATACACAGTCTATTGAAATTATTTTGATTTCGATTACTTGGGCTATTGTTCTCATTTCAATGACACAACGTTCATTTATTTGTTAGATATTTTTAAGACCAGGCTAAATAATAATGATTATTATTATTTTAGTTCTCTCACCAGTGACACACAGTATTTGCTTGCTGTTCGGGATCATTGGTTTTCACTGGAGTCAGAGTGACAAAAAGTTTCCACGTTATGCTCCAGCAGGCTCCAAACTATCCCTGTCAAAGAATGTATAGCGCTATTTCCCCAGTTTTCACCTTACTGAATCCAGCTCTCAAACACGGTGTCATGAGAATCTAGATTCTGCCAACACCTGGTGGTGCTTTTCCAATAACTCTACTCTGGCACTTCAGCATCCCTTGAAGTCAGCGACTGCAAGCTCCTCTCCTCGACCGTTATTTTTTCCTTCCTTCTTCTCTTCCACACCCATTGTCTTTCCATTTTGTTGGGTTCAATTTTGATGTCCATAGTCCTCGAAATATTCTGAAAAAGTTGCATTTTTCTTTTATGTCAATTTATTGTTGTCTCATCTCCAGACCTTTTAAGGTGGTTCCTAGGGCTCCAATGATAATCAGTGTTACTGAAGTTTTCATGTTCCAGATCTTCTTTAGCTCATTGGTCAGCTCTTAGTATTTGCTGGCTTTTGTTGGGTTTTTTTTTTTGGTTTTTTTGGTTTTCAATTTCTCTCTGTGGTCAGCCGGTAGAGCGTAGTCTACTATTTGACATATTTTTCTTCTTAATGATAATCAGATCCGGATTTCTTACTTGGAACAGTTTGTTAGTGTGTATATCGAAGTCCCATGGGATTTTGTGGGTTTCATTTTCCTGCGCGGCCTCA
>JAYKTE010064113.1:12500-14500 GCA_036873565.1 Xipholeptos notoides
GAAACAAAGAAAAAAATGATTTATAAATAAACTTAGCGAAGAAAACAAATCCTTTAAATTGGGGTAAATAAGAGGGAGGGGAGGTGTCTTCCTTCCTTCCCTTCCTTCCTTCCTTCCTTCCTTCCTTCCCTCCCTTCCTTCCTTCCCTTCCTTCCTTTACCTTTCCTCCCTTCCCTCCTTCCTCCCTTCCTTCACTTCATTTCTTCCTTCGTTCCCTCCCTCCCTCCCCTCCCTCCCTTCCCTCCCTTCTCATTCCCCCTCCCTTCCTTCCCCCAAGATAATCTCACAGAATGTGAATAACTAAATCCCTCTTGTTTTTCTGTCGGTAATTTGAGATGCGAAGCCAGAGGGAAGAAGAAGAGGAAGAAGAGGAAGAGGAAGAAGAGAGAGAGGGAGAGGGAGAGAGACTGTTTAGAAAAAGGGGTCGAGTGGCAGAGAGAGAGAGAGATGGAGGGACAAAAAGATAGAGCGACAAAGAAACCAAGAGAGACAGAGAGAGAAAGAGACTAAGAGAGAAAGAGTCTAAGAAAGAGAGAGAAAGAGAGACAAAGGGACTAAAAGAGACTAAGAGAGAGAAAGAGAGAGAGAGAAAGAGATGGAGAGAGAGATAGTGAAAGAGACAAAGAGAGAAAGAGAGAAAGAAGGAAAGAGAGAAAGAGAGAAAGAGAGAAAGAAGGAAAAGAAAAAGATAGAGAGAGAGAGAGAGAGAGAGAAAGACAGGGAGAGAGAGACTAAGGGATAGAGAGAGAAAGAGATAGTGAGAGAGATAGAGAGATATAGAGATAGAGAGATAGAGAGAGAGAGAGAGAGAGAGAGAGATTCGAATAGTTTTGTAAATAAACAACAACCCCCCCACCCCTCCGCTTCCCATTCCTCGTTTTTCTTCATAAACAAGCATCTGCTTCTTCTTTGCCTCGAGGCGAACTAACTTCACAACAACTGCTGTGAGTTGTGCTTGGTCGGATTACGGGACACGGCGGCCGTGTGGACAAGACAGGTCGACACACACACACGTCAACACGTGCGTTCTCATTTGGCTAGGGGCTTTGTTTATTCATTTGTTTATTTATTTATTCGTATTTTACGGCATATCATCAACCTTTCATCTAGGTGAAGGGCAACACTGATTACAAAGGCCCAGGGATGAGCACATAAAAAATGGCCTTGTGCCAAACTTGGGTTGGTGCTCGACCAAGTAGATATATCTTCTAGGTGAAGGGTAATAACACTCATTACAAAAGCCCAGGAATGAGCACATAAAAATGGCCTTGTGCCAAACTTGGGTTGGTGCTCGACCAAGTAGATATCATATATTAAAATAAAAGTTTACAATATGGCTGGCTTTACAGGAAAACCTCTTCGTATTTTCATTCATTGAACCCACTTTTATTTATTTATTTATTTCTTCTTTAATCATTATTTTTGCTTTAAAAACACAAGAAAAAACAAACTTATTTTTAATTACCAAATAAAAAAAAAGCAAAAAAACCCAAACATTTATCCTAAATGTCATTATTTATATGAATTCATTATGAGAAGAAATGTGACTTGAAAAGAGAAACTTTGATGAAATATCAACTAATTTAATGTGTTTCACTCACTTATGAGCTTCATCAGATCTTGAATAGAATTTTTGTTTAAATGATGCTGGTCCAACCATCTTAACAGATTTTTTTTTTTTTTTTTTTTTTCTTGAAAGTGATTTTTCTTCCACTTTTTCTAATACATTATCTTCAATTCATGTCATGGCCACATCTCCCTACCCTCCTCTCCCCTCCCCTGTGAACACTGTCCGCGGCTCTTCCCCCAAAGAATCGGATTATACAGCCATGTATTACATGGGCACCCACCCCACTGACGGCAGGACCCAATACAACCCCATCTCCCTCCCCTGTGAACACTGTCCGCGTCTCTTCCACCATAGAATCGGACTATACAGCCATGTATTACATAGGCACCCACCCCACTTACGGCAGGACCCAATACAACCCCATCTCCCT
>JAYKTE010064224.1:0-14494 GCA_036873565.1 Xipholeptos notoides
ATATGTATATTTAGGCAGCATTCTCTCATTTAAACAAGTTTCATTAAAAAGAACAAAATTCTTCTATCTATTTATTTTATTTTTTATTTTTTCCAACTTTCTGATGAGCCTCTTTATATCAGGTCCAATGGAGTTGAAATATTTTCCATAATCATAAGCACTTTTAGACTTCTCTAAATCCATGTATATATATATCTAGCAAAGGACTGCAAGGATTGGAAAAGTGTATGTTACACTGGGGTGAAGACTTTTGCAGCGGCTAGCATCTCGAGGTTACGCGAGTTGAGAGAAAGAATAAACATGTCAGCGAGTGTTCCTGCAGCACACAGTACCAATTCACAATCTTTTCCGTTCTATGGTCTTGTCTGCCGGTCATTAGCAGGACTGAAGTGTCACTTATGATTTAAACACAGAGACTTATAGTTGTTGCAAACTCGTACGTCGAAAGCGACGGGAGAGTCCATCATATATATTATGTGTGTGTGTGTTCAGTTATTTAACAAACGTGGAGCACCTTAAATTAATGATTAATTAGAAACTTGAAAATGGAATGTATTAAGATATTAATTAAAACATTTGAAGCACACAGATGAAAATTGCATCCTGTTAATAATGTCTGTCATACTTGAAATTATGTATTTGCATAGTGTCAGTACCACTTGGCAGTTCAGTTGTTAAAAACTATGTTTAGAAATTGAATATTTATCAAAGATAAAGGAACATTTATGCATTTTGTAAAGGGATAATTACATAGTCTTTACGTGTGTGATCTTTGTCATAAAAAGATTTCTTTAATCCCGAAAGGGAATGTGAAAGAAAGACTGCAAAATTTGCTAAGGTATATCATTTTACCATCTAAACAAAAACAATCTGTTAACAAATAATGCTGACTTTTAATACTGCATGATTCTTTTAATATCTGCATAGAATTTAAGAAAATTTTTCATGAGCAATGAACAACTTTATTCGGCAATTATTCATAATCAATTGTTTTATTTATTTGAATCTTGTTTACCTCAAAGAAACAATAATATAATCTTGGATTGTAGGGACATTTTGACATTCTTAATAACATCAAACACATAGTATGTTGTCATCAGTGTGTATATAGGGTAAAATAACTCTGCTTTGAAATGCTTTTTATTTCTTTGGGGCAAGAAAATATAAGCTAGATATGAAGAAGAATCTTAAGTGCTGTAAAATATCTCTAACTAAACTCATTAAAACAGAAAATTTATTACTGTAATACATACTCTAAGAAAGATAACATCAAGTTGATATTAACAATTCGTTCCAATGAAATATTGTAACAAAGCTATGATATTCCTTACCATACGAGAGATATTCAATAAGTAATTCCTATGACCCACTTCCAGTTGTCTTATCTAGCTGAAATTTAGCATGTGTAATGATTTATATCTCTATGGATTAAATGGCAATGACAACACTGAACTAATTGAGTTTACTGAATTACAGGTGATTGAACTGAGTCCGATGTTAGATGAAGCCTGATGAGTGTGGCACAGTGATCCTGTTTTTGTATTTTAAAAGATGCTTATCACAAGAGACTTTTGAAATAAAAGAAACTAATTGAAATAATCCACTGTCATGTGGTTTTGTAAAATGCTGGCATTGTGAATTTAAACATGGTTGTAAATCTGTGGAAAGAGCTTCTAGAACTGGCTGCCTGTTCTGCCATTGATAAGGCATCTGTCAGTGAAGTTGTGGCTATCATTTTGGTAGATCGATGCCTGACTAAACACCAAATAGCCTGGAGGTTAGCATTAGTACTATTTGGATTAATACTCTTGGTAAATGTATGAATCCCCACATTCCCTCCAGCTATGGGTTAAATAGTGCATATTGTATTATTAAAAATATTAATTGTGGACAAAAAATAATGTTAACCAAAAATTATTGTTTTCATCATGAAATGACCTACAAAGGTTAATATGCTATAAAACATCAAACAAACAAACAACATTAGTACAAGGTCTGTGGCAGCTAACATCCATGACCATTTTCATATGCACAATGTGTGTGCCAGATAGGTTTTCAGTTTGCTAACACCTCTCTAGAAGCGGTATGCACCAAGAAGATTAGTCAAAGTTTTTCAAAGATTTATTTCACAGGATGAAACCTAGGCCTATCACTATTATGCAGAGACCAAATCCCAGTCCATGCAGTGGAAGCACCTGGACTCACCATCTTTAAAAAGAAAGCAAGGGTGTAGCTTTCAGCTGGCAAGACCATGCTCTCAGTTCGTCTAGAACCAGGATGGAGTAGTGATAACAGATTTCTTGGGGAAGGGTGCCACAATTTCTGGACCCTATTATGCTTCAGTTTTGATGAAATTAGGAGAAGCAAGAGGCAGGCCAAGGTCAGCTAAGGTATCCTCCTCTAGTCCATAACATGCATGTTACCCAGTCAAAAGCAAGTGTGCATGGTTATTAAATCCCACCCCTTTACCCCTACTTTTCTGACTTTCATCACTTCCAAACCAGGAAGTTGTTTTAGAAAAGAAAGCATTTCCAAGATGATACAACCTTGATTTTTGAAGTCAATTGCTATTGGAGAACCAACCTTAGGTGTTTTACAAAAAAACATTTTCAGAGCTGCATTAAAAGATGGAGGAAGTGGTGTTTCCTATGTAAAGAAGGAACAATAACTATTCCAAGTTTTGTTGCTCTACTGCTATGAGAAGTGGGTCAGGGGCCTTACTTATTGACCGTCGTTCACTGTTCCCATCTATGATATTTAAAGTCTATGTAGGTCCTTTTTTCTTACATCTTAATAAATCATGATTGAATTACTGTCATTGAAAACTTTGATAACTAGACTAGAATTTACTTTATGAAATTTAAATTTGCGAAGAATTGATATGAATATAATCTAATTCTTTATCCTATTGAATTAACCTAGTTATTGACATATTTAGAAATTATCTTTGTATGGAGTTTACAAGTTGGTCAGGATCTTATTCAAGTTTGGATAGCTTCCATACTTCTCACTCATGAGAAAGATACAGATTTTCTATTGAATTTTATTATTATATGTCAGATGCTAATACAAAGGTAAATCAAAAAGTTCTGAGACAAATTGAAGAAAAACTTTATTCATGGAAGTTACAAAATTATTTTCTACATAAGATCCACCCAACTCAATACACGTCTGCAAGGAATGTTTCCATTGAGAAATTCCTTCTTGATAACATTTTATTGCTCTATTTTCACTCAGATTGAGTTTATGTCATTTGTCTTAGAACTCTTTAAATTTACCCTTGTATATATATATATATATATATATATACAGACAAACAACATATAAGAGTAAATCAAAAAGTTTGGAGATAATTTAAAGAAACACTTTATTTATGGAAGTTTTTAAAAAATCAAACTAACTCAATACATTTCTGCAAGTTTTCATCGAGAAATTCCTTCTTGATAAAATGTTATTGCTCTATTTTCACTTAGATAAAGATTATGTAATTTATCTTAGAACTTTTGATTTCCCCTTCTATAGTTCTACATGAAATTAATGTAAATGATGAGAAGAATGGCTGGTTCAATTTTATTGGTTGTGATATTTACAAATTTTTAATTTCAAAGAGTAGTAGATTTACAGTTAAAAGTAATTTTTCCATATAATAATGAAAGTATTTTATATGAAAGAATAGAAAAAATATGTACAAATACTCTAATGTCCTCTAATCATATTATTTTTCTCATCAATAATATTCTTTCTCTCATGACATCATTAAATTTCTTAGTTCAATTAAAATAAGTTTTCCAAATTTTAAGAGAAATTATATAAATCTACTTTATTTTAAAATAGTAGCTGCATAATTAAGATTAATTTATAAATATTGTATTTTAAATCTGTTTTCCATAGTTGTATATTGTACAAAGCATTTACAGATTTTTTTGTCATATTTTTTATATTATTTATTAATTTTAAAAGGTCAATTTGACTAAACATCTTTTACATGTTCTCATTTAGATAGATTTCATATGCTTAAGAAGTTAAATCTTTTCAATCCATTGACTCTTCAATGAAATTTTGTTCTATTAATTTACCTTACATGCAAGTATTTAGAAAAAAAATCATTTTATTTTATTTGTTAATTGTTTATGGGAAGAAGGAATAACTCTACTCAAGGCTAGAAAAACAAAAAATCAAAAAATATTTTTCGAGATCATCTCACTGTAAATTCAAATTCAGAATCTATAAAACAATTTCCAATTGTTCTACTTTCCAAAATTTTAGTAAAAACCAAAAAAAAAAAAGAAATTTAAATAATAAAAAACTGCACCATAATACAGGTTTGGCCTAATTTTCTACTAGTAATCCATTTTGAGCGATCAGTAACCAAAATTAGAAATTCCATGAGTTTTATTGAACACTGTTCAGAATTGGATTAAAGGTTAATTTGAAATATTGATTAAAGAATTATCTAAAAGCTATGGAATAGTGAATAGAAAAACAAAAAAAATGAAATAAACACTAAACAAATTCAAAGTATTCCATCTGTTGGTTGTGCCAACATCTTTTAACTCACTTAAACTGACATGTTATTGCTCTGATCTCTTTATTATTCTCTTTTTTTCTTAAACAAAACAAAAATATTGTACGCAATGGAAAACAGCTATTTTTCTAGATAAATCACCTTCAACTATTATTAGTGATAATCCTTTCAAATATTTACAAATCTCTATAATACTAAATCTCTTATTACACTTCAATATCATATTCTGATTAGATATTTTTTAATGGGTACAATACATTTCGATTCTTTAGAGTAAATGCATAGAATCAACTTACACCCAATTAAGTTTTCTTCTCCATCCCTGACCCCTTAGAAATGGTACATAGAAAAGTTGAATTTTTGCTAAAAAAAAGCAAAAAAGAGTTATTTTCAAAAGATAAATTTGTATTTTATTAAGCAATTAATTTTCATATCACAGAGTATGTGTAAAATCAAAATAAATTTTCTCCATATGTGTGTGTGGGTGTATACTTTCTTGAATCTGACTAATTTTGTCCACCCTATTTTCTGAGGCTTCATATAATTCAGCAATTTTTTATTCTGATTCTCAAATTGTATTAGGTCATAAAAGCTTAATAAACTTTGTTGTAGACTGCTACTAATGAAATAATTTGTAACACATTCTCTGCTCTTATAGGGATTTTTCTTTTTCGTTAAGAAACTTTAATTTTCACAAAATTGTTCTACTCACAATAAAGGTTGGTTAACTAACCTTTCATTACCAAAAAAAATATTATTTGCAACCTTTAAAATTTATACATGATTTCACACCAGTTTTGCATAGAGAAATAAAAAACTGAAAAATAACTATAAAAATCCAAACATCATGAGATTGTTTAGAAAATGACCTTCTTGTGAATAACAATAAAAAAACAGTTGTTCTCTGGTTGCAAAGTGAGCATCCTACACATTTGGACAATTTTACAGCTCTTTGGACTCATGAATTAGTTTTTTAATAGACAGTCAAGAAATGTGAGGAAAAAAAACCCCAAAAAACAAACTATCAAATATTTCTACCCATTTAGTATGGATCTGAATGCAAATTCATAAAAGATTTCTGCCTTGATAAACCCGTTTCAATCCTTTTGATAACATCTTTCCCACTTTTGTTCTCTCTTATGCATAGAGACATCAAATCTTTTAGTGTTTTTAATTCTCAACCTACACATTGCTTTTTTTTCTTTTTTCTGTTGATTTCAGCAGAAATCTCTTTAAATCTGAAAATGAAGTAAACTGTTTCTCAGAGAGAACTAAGATCCCTTTCAAACATGATAGAACAGAAAAGTTATGCTGTTTTATCATTCCTCACTCAGGACGGTCGAAGAGAGATCTGTTTCGTTTGCTTGTTTGCGTTTTACTGCAGATCAACCTTTTTAGGACATTAAATGCTGAGAACAATCATTTTGGTAAATGTTATTTTTTGTCCACACTTGGTTTTTGGAATAACACAATATGCCCTATTTAACCCATAGCTGGAGGGACTGTAGGGATTCAGGACTTTTCCAAGGTTATTAGTCAATATATGGATGCAAACGGAATGGCTAGGATTTTAACTCACATACTACGATTCCGATGTCCGACTGCCTATCCACTGGCCAAAGTCGAGATCCCCTAGATCTGTTTTGTAAAGAGAGAATAGAAGGCGACACCTTTTTTGTTCCCCTTTTTTGTTTTAAATTTTCATATCTAACCGCATTTACCTTCGTATATTTTCTGTCATCTATACTTCTACAACTTACAGTCAACATGTTTGTATTTGAGGCATTCAGAGTAACAACTCGACAAGTGCCAACAATAAAAAATGAAAAAAAAAAAACAACTAAACAACGGGATGCCTTGTGATTGGCTGAAAATCCTTGTTCCATCCAGTCTCATTGGCCAACTGGGGCTTTCCGGATAGTTTAAGGCATATGATTGGTGAGAGTGTTGTGGTGCTTGTCGGATTGTACTCCAAATCTGTAGATTAGTCTATTTTCACTCATGTTTCAGTCTCAATTTGACCATGTCTTCTCTTCCATGTAGTAGAGAAGGCTTTTAGGAATACAGAGGTATACATAACCTGTTTTTGGTCATGGTGGCACTTGTCAGGTTGTTACTCTCAATGCTTCATTTCATGCCTACCCCTTCATAATTCAGTACAATTTCCAAAAGAATGTATAATAGAATGAAATTCTTTTAGATCAAAAGATTTTTTAAAGTAAAAATATAAATTTAAAAGATATAAGGGAAATAAAATAAATGATCCTGTGAAAAATGAAGATTTTAAAAAAAGGATAGTATAAAGGTTCATCTTTTTTACTGCTACAGGTGGCGAGGGTCGTAAAAGCTTAGATAGTGAAATCATATTACACAAGTTTAAATCTCAGCCAAAACCATTACATTCACTTTCAGCTTTCTTGAGCAGATAAGGTTCATTAACTTAGGAGAGTAATTCATCCAGGTGTAAGGATAATACGGATTCAAAAACCCGGTTGGATGAGACTCGTCAATTCAATGAAACTCATCTAGGTAAAATGCAACACTGATTACAAAAAGCTCAGGGATATAATCAGCACGTAAAACTGGCCTTGTGCCTGATCAAGTAGATATATTCAAGAGGATATATCTACTTGGTCTTAGTATACTTACTATGAGCAGAAGTGGTAGACCTTTTTCATTTGCATGCCGAAAGGTGAAAATATTTTGTACTAAAAAAGAACAAAGAAAAATCTTTTTAAATATAGAAATACCAACTATCTTTTAATCAGCAAAAAGAACCTTTCTATTAATAATCAGTGGATCATTTATAAGCATGTCATCTTAATGAATAAGTATAAAAGATTATAGGCTCTGGTATACTTTACAAAATAAGTTGAACTATGAACATTAATTGTACAAATCTCTAAAAACAATGCTTTTTGATTGTGTCATTTTCATAATAATTTTAATCAGGTCATTATTATTCATGTTTGGAAAGAAAAATTTTAAATTGTAAGAGATTTTTCAGTGTTTTTAACTTTTTTCTAGATTTGGTAAATCCTTGCATTAATATGAGTAAATAAAACAGCTGTATAACCCATAGTCTGATAGGTAAAAAAATCTGTTCATTCTACAGAAAAGCTTGTTTCAAGAAATGGAAGATTTTATGAATATTCAAATGAGTACCTAAACATGGTATGCCATTGCCACTTACGAAAAGAGTATGATTAAACAAATTTTGTAAGACCAGTCAAAATTTCCATTATTTTTTTTATGGTATTTTTATATTAATTCTGCTTGAATAATTGCTTATTTTGGAGAAAAGTCACTGATTAACACAGGTGGCACTGCCAATAAATTTATCTGGCAGTTTTGATTCTAATTTGCATAAGAATAACTGTGAATAGCATAGCTAATTTCTTCCTACACAACTTAGCCAAAAGGTTGCCATCTTGTCAGGACCAGGCTATTGTACACAAGAGAAATGTGTATTAGGAATATTAACAGCTATTGTTAGAGAAGGATGATACTTTTTCACATGCAAACCATTTAGATCTAAAATCCTTGTTTCTTTAAATGACTAATATAAACAGTGTTTTTTTTTTCAAACTCATTAATTAGAAATATGAACTTGCTTTGTTTTCGACTTGATTATGTTTCTGTCTTTTTTAGCCTGCTTTAATGCTTTGGACGCTGACTTAGCAAAATTACCAACTAGCAAATCAGAGTTGTTCTATTAGAAGACCATGGAGAGTCGAAATATCAGCTGTGTCATTTTTTGCTCTAAGTCAGTAGGGTCAATATATCGGCTCTTCAGGGTCTAAAGAATTAACTGAATTATTTTCTTTTGTCCACCAGATTAAGAAATGGAACCATAAAAAAACATGAGGAAACAATGAATATTTAAAAATTTGAGTTAAGTAAATTTGAGTTACAAGTAAATCCTAGAACTCAAGAAATAAAGAGTTTATTTACAAAAACAGATATATCCAAATTATCCATTTTCTATAAAATTGTGATTTTTTGCCTGTGAAAATCTGAGAAATCATTGCAATTAAAGTATGCATTTTTAATTATGTAACAATTGCTGTCAACTTTTGCAGACACAATTGAGGTATAATGTAATAATAATTATGATACAAATTATTATTTTCTTAATAATTTTTTTTCCATTTCTGAACCATTGAATCCCTATAGTTGGACTCATATTGAGTTAATATTTTTGTAAGATTTATTCAAATATCAATCTATAATATATTCCTATATTGTAAGTTTAATTTTTGTTTACATAAAGTAAAAAAATATCTTCTTTTAATAAAATTTAGTCTGATTTCACATCTTTTATTCTTGAACAAAGTTTAAATTGTAGGGAATGTGATATTTGAGCTAATATATTTTAGGGGTGCAGGAGTAAGTCAACCACTGGTCTAGATGGATTATTAAATCGAAGGAGAAAAATATTAAATCCAAAAGATGGAAAAATGTAACTGAATATCCAAGTGATGTATGATATCTTTTAACAATGAAAAAATCAAAATTTTCATATGATTTAAAGTTTTAATAGGACAGGTCATATAAGTGAATTTGTTTGATAGCAACATTATTGTTGTAAATGTTTTCATGAAATGAGAAGATAATTTCTCCAAGGGAACAATGGAATATCTTTCCTTGTATGTATATTTATAGATTTTAAAACAAGAAATAGTTTGTACAAATTCATCCATCTTGAATATGTGTGTAAAATTATATGTATCTTTACAAAATTATTACATTCTTATATATATAAAATTACTATATTATTATATATATAATAATTATATATATTATATTTAATTTGAATGACTGTTTTACAGCATATTCATGATTAATATAGGTCTATAAATCTGTACTTAGTTACATTTAGTTAGCTAATACTGTTTATGTAGAAAAAAAGAGTAGAACCCAGAATAGGTTAGAAATGATTCAAATTCATAATAAGACATTCGTGCCAAACTGATTGGTGAATCTATGGAAATTTTGTAAAAAAAAAAATCTGTCAGAATGGAACACAAAATGTCAGGATTTTGTTGTCAACAAGATAGAAAAGATGATTTGGATTAAATACAAGTTTTCATTTCAAATCCTTTGAACCAACCATAGACAAAAGAGCTATTCTGTTAGTTTTATCTTTTATGAGAAGAACAGAAAAATCATTGTTATGACCTGATTATCTGAAACTGTTAATGCTACTAGATGCTAGGTCTCTAGCAATAAGCTTCTTTGGTTATGTAAACCATGGGTTGGCAACCTATGGCATGCATGCCATACTTGGCCCATCAAGCAATTTTCAATGGCATGCAGATGGTTCAAGTTCCATGTATGAATTTTGTTAAGAATCAATTAGTAATAAAATGTTCTAAAATAATCTTTTAAAGAAATCTATTTCTTTTAAGGTTGTCTACAACTTTAATAAAATATATTTTAAAATAGATATAGTGACCTTGACATGCATAAAAATAAATGGGTTGTTGGCACTCTGAATAATTTAGAACATTGAGTCAGCACACAGTTAGCAAAAGCTTGCCTACCCCTGGTCTAAACCAAGATTTCTATATCTTTGTTGTATATCTAATCTGAAAATTCTATTACAAATAATATTTAGCATACAGTAATCATTTGACTTTTATTCTACGGGCCCACAACAATCCAATTTTTCAATTAGCAGCTATTTTCCCAGCTCAAATCCAAGTCAAATTTAATCCACCTGTCCAAATTCCTCATATACCACATTTCAAGTCCAAAGACCAACATTTGGCAAATTAGTTTAGTATAGACTATTCCTCAGACAGACATACACAGGGTCTTTTTTATAGTAGTATTAGATTTAATTCTAAAACTTGATTTGTGAAATGTTTTGTTAAAAAGTTTTCAATTAGAAATTGAATGCATATCATATAAGAGTATGTTTATAATCTTAAAAATACAGAAATAATTTTTGTGTATAGTAATTTCAGTTGTAATTCTCTCCCAAAAATAAATGTCTATTTTTCATATTGAATTAAAAATCTTAAAAAGGAAAATTAAAGTTCTTTTTAATGAAATAGGTATGAATAATATATATATATATACATACATATATATACATGAAAATGTTCAAAATGTAAGAATGCAAATGATAGAAACCTTCATTTTCCAATTTTCTGATGTATTTTTATGATTACAGAAGACACTAGATTATAAGTATTAATTTATCGGAGATTCACTTTTCTTTTGAAAATACATGTTTTTCACTTAGAAGATTATAGAAACATTATTACTTAATCCGCTTTTCTTATCACTGAGTTTTAACACATGATTTAGCTCTCTTGGATTTTATGGCTAAAAAATTATTCAATTCAAAGCAATTTAGATTTTCCTTCCTAATTTTACTTCTTAAAGAAATTGTATGTTTCTAATTTTCTCGTATTGCCTCTTAGTTTGTCAAACATCTTAAGAATAAGGAATAATTCAAAGATCCTTTATTCTTTCTTATTTTACTAAGACAACTCACTTCTCTTTCTGTTTTTCATTCTTTTAAGAAAATGTTTCTGTAATGCATATATTGAAATAAAACAGGGGTAAAGGTAAAGACTCGATTGCAATAGATTAAAAGACAATATTTCTGTAAAAACTTTCTAAACCTTAATTCCTTCTATTTCAGATGACCGTTTATAGTGCGGCAGTAACAGGATTGTTTTGATGATTTCTAAAAGTATTAATTGGACTATTTTCTTCATCCATATTATTTTCTTTCTTGCTTTGAGATGAGGTATGATTAATTCTAAAAGTACTAATTGGACTATTTTCTTCATCCATATTATTTTCTTTCTCACTTTGAGATGAGGTATGATGAATTCTAAAAGTATTCATATTATTTTCTTTCTCGTAACTTTTTTGACCAAATCACCCTCCGGCCTTCCTCAGGTGTCCTATATTGACTCATGTTGTTTTTAAATCTGTCTTCTTTTTTATCTATCTTTTTTCTTGAATATTGATGCATACTTCTCTATAAAAAAATAACCTTAAGATCTTCTTTCAGAACTAAAACTAATAGGAAAGATTTTAATCATTTATTTTCTATCTTTATTATGTGTTTTTAGTATTTCCCATGCCAACAAAAATCATTGAGCTACTTACAGAAGTATTTTAGACATTGTGTTATTAAAATTAATCCTTTTTACCAATAGATGAATATACATTTGAAAGAAGACCCCTTTAACATGTACATAGTTGTTTGATATTTTTAGATATAATGTGAAATTATGATTTTTTTTATAAGAAAGAAGAATTAAAATAAAACATTTGCATTGTATATCTGAAAAGAAGAAGAAAGATAGGAAAATATTGATATATCACCAATTAATTCAAAATCATCACCAACTCAACTATTTACAAGGCATAATAACGCTTTACTTTATTGATGTGATGAAAAATCAGTGTTTCAACAAATTGATCTATCCAAAAATGTGTGATACGAATCAATATGATTGAA
This sequence comes from Xipholeptos notoides, assembly GCA_036873565.1. Taxonomy (NCBI): domain Eukaryota; kingdom Metazoa; phylum Mollusca; class Cephalopoda; family Idiosepiidae; genus Xipholeptos; species Xipholeptos notoides. Next base: position 12,015 of record JAYKTE010064224.1, read on the forward strand.
AATGGATAGGGAATTCATGGTTGCTAAAAACAACCATAAGTCTGGTTTGTTGAGCAAACCAATGTCAATTTGATCTGCTCAATAAAGCTCATTGATAGCTTCATAAATTTACTTTGTAAGGCAGCTCATCTAAACTCACATTGTTTTGTTTGGTTTGTTTGGGCAAATCTTTGGCTCATATCATTATTTTAGGATCATTGATTCAAGATCTTAATTAAGCATGAATGTCACAAATTAGAATTCTTCAATAATTATTAAATGCACACTAATAATCTAGTAGCTATTTAGTTAATCAATAATATAGCTTTTGCATGACAGCTTTTTGAATATCAATATATTATCTTGCGAGAAAATTAAAAATACCATAACAATGCAAATTATGGATGAGTCATTATATTTTTAGTTTATTCTATAGTTGAAGAATTGCTTGGCTTTTCTCTTGTGCCAGGGACTTGCTACTGAGGCATTTAAGGGACACTATTATATAGAAAAGAGTACCATACATTATGTTCTTAAAATGGTAAAACCTCTTTTAAATGTCAATTCAAATTTTAATTCATGAAATGTAAGTTGCCATTTTGCTATGTAAATTTCCCTGGTCTAAACCATTGTGCTATACAAATTTTGGGGATCTAAATGGTTTAATGATCACTTTTGTTTTTATTTTGATTTTGGTTTTTTCTAATTCCAAATTTTGACCCCTTAGCAGCTATTTTTCTGGCTCAAAACCAATTAGAAAGTGTTCCCCAGGTCTGAAGACACCAAATATATAATTTCAAGTCTTTAGATAAAATATTTGCTGAGTAGTTTGGTAAAGACTGCAATGGTCAAATCTTTCAACTTTGACCCCTTAGCAGCTAAATTTTCAACACAAAACTAATTATAAAGTATTGCCTAGGTCTGAATACTCTTTATATCAGATTTCAAGTCTACAGACACAAAATTCGCAGAGTAGTTTGGTAGAGACTGTTTCACACACACACACACACACACACACACATTCTCACTTATATAGATATACCGATTGTTTTAGATTGTAAGATTTGGATCAATAGGTTTGTTAAAAATCAAAGATACATTAAAAAAACATTTAATGATGATAATACTTTGTTTTTGGTTGTGATAGTTGCTACATTTACAATGTACTTGATAGGCTCAAATTGTTGTTGGTGGAGAATAATGTGAAAAAAAGCAAGACCTCCCCCTACACATGCTTCCACTTTCTTTTGTTGCATTGTGGGCCACATCATTGTTGAAGATGGAAGCTGCAGGAAGTTAGAGGGTACCAAATCAATATCCTCTCAGGAAAGACAAGCTTTAAGAAGAGAATAAAGTTACTGGTCTATGTAATATATGATATATATGCATTTATAACCCTATGCTGAGTGTGTGTGGCATATGTGTGTGTGGCATATGTGTTTGTGCATATGTGTTTGTGCATATGTGTGTGTGTATATATGTGTGTGTGTGAATCCTGTGTTGTTTTTTTTAGGACTTACACAAGGTTGAAAGAAACACATTTACTGCTACATCTGGGCAAGGAATAATTTTTGTAAAATATTTTGATATAAACTAATACAAGAATATCATTGATACCTGACTTGAATATTGTCAATTATAGGTTTGGAATAATTCTCTTTTGTATTGCATATTTTTAAACCTATATCTATTATAGATATATATGTTTTATATTTGACTACTACCCTAGGGGTTTTGGCACCACTGATGTGCCTTGTCAGGTAGTGTGGGCTGGGAGTATTCTTTTTTTTTTGTGTGTGTGTGTGTGTGTGTGTGTGTGTGTTGTTGTTGTTGTAGTCATTTTATTTGTCAAGATATTTTAGCTGGTCTTTAAATATGTTAAGTTTTGCAGTACTGCAAATAGGTTTGTTCACCACCCACTGTGAAAGTGTGGATAGTACCAAACTCCATATATATAATATAGATGTATATATAAGGAAAATGAAAAATAAAATATAGCAATGTGTAATAGGGTAAAATGTCTGAAAAAAACAAGATACAAGATTTATTCACAGCCAATAACATATTGAAATATTTAAATGCATTTTGTAATTTAATTCAGTAAATCTGTGTAGGTAAATTCAAAACTTTATGCTCTGATAATGGTTTTAGTTAACTAAAACACAGTATTGTATACATACATATATATAAATATCGATCGATAGATAGATAGATAGATAGCTAAAAGTTTTTTAAATATTCATTATGTCTTTTTGAAAGTATTAAATTTATTCTAATTTGAATTTGGTTTAATATATCGGATCAGCCTAGATCCCTCTTGAGAAACTTTCAGTTTGTATTAATGAAATGTTTGTTTTTAAATAAACAAGAAAATGTTAGAATACTATATTAAACTAAATTAAAGTTAACATAATTTTGTTTTAATCTATGTAAATATTTATAAATTATATGTGTTTTTCAACATGCTATATATATATATATATATATGTATATATATTTTG
>JAYKTE010064335.1:0-14492 GCA_036873565.1 Xipholeptos notoides
ACCCGAAACACCCAATGATCTCGGGAATAACATCACTGACGAAGTGTCCCAGCGCATCTTATGATGTATCTAATAACTGTTTATTGTGATTCTATTTCTTTGCCAGATATTTGTTCACACAAGCTTCAGCAGGTTAAAACTAAAGACAAAAAAAACAAGTGTCAATTTGGTTTCTACCAAAAACTAGATCCACCCCAATATACCCTGTGCAAAACCCAGATAATTACTGGTTATGTGGAGATGGACATTTTACCCATCCCCATATAACTGGCTAATGAGTGAGAGATTAGCCATGGTTGTATCTTTATGTTTTTTGATAGTATAAAGGCAGTTTATTTGATCTTACCTTGTTACAGTTAACATCTCAGCAAGTTTCTCAACTTCTTGCATGTGATTTAGACGTTCAGTATCATTAGAAGCAAAATAATTGGAATCCTGAAAATTAAATAAAAATCCAACATTTAAAACATTTTCTGTTAATATTTATTATAGGTTTTTCTATTGGATCTAGAAGTAGTATTGGGACGATTCCTAAATTTTTTCCGATTCTGATACCAGGAAAATGTTGATTAACGATTCCGATACCAAGTACGATTCCTGATTCCGATTCCGCAGAATAGTTGTTTTGAAACGGAATCCAGTTTTTGGGGGGTTTTTTTAACCAAAAATTTGTTAGAAGTTGATAAAAAACAATTGTTTTCTTACTTAAAACTTGTAAAACATGTATGAAATTTTGTGGGAAATGAACTTTAAAAAAAGATTATTACATCTTTTAATTGAATATTTACAATAAAATGATAAATATAATTTTTTCTTATTTTTGGAAAATATCATATATTCTCAGGTTTTCAATATGGGGGAGCAATTTACTAGAGCACTGTATGTAAAACTAAACACCACTAAAAATATCTAAATGATGTTTTTTTTTTCAATTTATTTTTAGATAATTTGATATCTAATCGATAATAATTTGTTGAAAAAAATTGAAAAAAGACAAAAAGAAAAGTTATCAGGGAGTGTGCAAATTTTACCAGTCTACATCCACTTGACAATTTTCTTTTATTCGTCCAATTTTTTTTCTTTCTTTTTTTCATATCTAATGTGAAATTTTATGCTTTTTTGAACAAAACAAAAATTATTAGAGAAACGTTTTTTTTTTTTTTTAGTTAAACTTTTTGCCTTTTATTTTTAAAATTCATATTTTTTGTTTTTTGTTTTGCATGGAAGTTCCAAAAGAAATGTTTAATTGCTTTATTTGCTAAATATTTTAATAAAATGTAAATTTTAAAAAAAATTATTCATTCAACAGATAGAAAAATGATTGTTTTGTTTTTGTAATTTTCTGAAGACCTTAACCGCAACCGTCACAGTACAATGTCTAGTTTTAATGTTTTTCTACTATTTGTTTTTGCATATTTCAAAAGAAGCTGAAGGGAAGCCAAAGTCGACTCCCAAAGTTTTGCAAAATGATACGTGATCAATTTCATTTTAGTTAAGTTTTCACGCTGTTGTCCACACCTTTATTATTATCTTCACACTTCAACCAATAAGTCTTCAGGTGATTGAACTTGGGTATCTTCCTAGAATTTTGAAATTAACCCTCTATTCAATTCACAGGAGTAGACAGTTCTTATTTTGTTAGCCATAACTGGGTAAGCTTTTGAAATGTATTCTTAATTGTTAGTGTTTCTGTGATGCAATAAAGGTGTTGCGTTTTTATATTTTAAGTGGGCATTATCTGAAGAAGGTTTCAATCCCCCTCAAAGGCAACAATAACTAAGAATACATTTCAAAGGTGTAACACTTCTACCCAATAATGGTGAACAGAATGAGAATAGTCTACACCAGCAGATTGAATAAGGAGTTTAGGTTGAAATTCTGTGAAGAATCCCAATTACGACATGAAGGTTCTTGAGTATAATCATCTGAAGATGTCCAAAGGGTTAACCGACAAAAACATTGTGAAGATAGCAATAGTAAAGATAGAGACAATAGTATGAAAGCTGAACACATAAATCAACACTCATTTCAATGAAAAAGAAAAATTATTAAAAAATTCTATGCAATTCTATTTATGAAATTTAAAGAGAAAAAAAACAAAGTATTTTATTATATTTACTCACTTTTACAGTCATTCTTAATATTTTTTTCTCTTTCTTAAGAGCTTTCCTAATAGCATCTTTTTCTTTCTTTGCTGCTGCAGCCTAAGGAATACAAAAATCAATCGAAAAAAGATATACTTTTTTTCTAAATAATTAACCAATAACATTCAAAGACAAACAAAACCCTCAACAAAAACTAAACTTTTACTTTATAAGCATATAAATGGCAATTAATATGCGCCTATTTCCTTAAAGGGTTGGTTGAAATATCTAGTACTGCTAGTATTTACTTATAAGACAAGACTCTTTAGTCTTTGAGTTTTCTCTAGTGACATCCTATACCAGAAAAATGTCATCCTTCCTAGCATGTAGCTGATAGCTTAGGCGAAGGAACTTCAATCCTGGTCAAAGGTTCTTATTGGCAAAGCTACACTGAAGACCCATAAACACACATACACTATACATGCAGACATAAATGCATATATCAAATAGAATTGAATCCCATTGCAGTCATTTTTAAAGATTTTAAATTCACTCAAAAATCACATCAAAATATTCATAAAATTCAAAATACAAAAATTAAGATAAGACAACATATTTCTTAAAGATGCACTAACAGAAAAATCTCCAAAAATTGTTTTCTTAGTTCTTCTTGGTGGAATAAACAACTATAGGGCAGATTATTTTCCTCAATCTTAAAAACGAAACCATTAAGAGATTGTTGATGAGCATTTTTGTGAGTCTGAGTGCATCCAGAAACCAATCATGAACTTACAGCAATTCGTGCTGCTTCTTCTTCTGCTTCTTTTTTCTTTCGTTCTTCTTCAAGAGCTTCTTGTCTTATCTGTTAAGAACAAGATAAACAGAATTATGAACAAGTAAACATCAAGAAAGAAAAAAATGATTAAAAAAAAATCTTCACTCTGAATTCAGAATTAAAAAGACAAGATAAGAGAAGCAATAAATGTTACACTCACTGCTGTGAGAGAGAATAAAATAAAATAAATCATGTCTTATAAACTCACTCTTTCTTCTTCTTCAGCTTTAGCACGGGCAGCCTCTTGCCGAACTCTTTTCTGAGCAAGTTTCTTTTCTTTTTCTTCCTCTTTAAATTTTTGTACACGAGGATCACAGGCATAAGCATTATCTAAAGATGAAATACAAAATAACGAATCAGAGTTAAAAATAACAAAAGGTTTTTTTATTTCATCTAAAAATCCTTTCAACTTAAAAAGTCTAAAGTAACAATAAATTGAAGACAACATTAAGAAATTTACAATAAAAAATTGGGGTTTTGATATTAAATAAATATTGTCAATTTTAGTACTTGGAAAAAAAGAGCAAAAATATTTTTCATAAATATTTTAATGTAGTAAGTGGTTACAAACTACATCATAATCATTTGGAATAAATTTGCTTTTTTAAACAAATTCTTAAAAAAAAGTTGCATAATTCAATGGCAAGATGTGAATGAATAATTTAAAGAAATATATTATTAAATTACTCTCAGACAAATACTTTTGGCATTTATAAACCAAGTATGGAAATCTATTTGTTTTTTGTAGTTAATTTGAGCTTAACTGTAAGTCCAACTTTTAAGGATAAAAAATGCTGGATATCAGCAATCAAGCAAAGGACTGGAAGTACACAAGGTCAGCCTGACCTTCTTCGATTGACATTAAATATTATATTTGGCTGGGGATGCGGATTTCTGGGAGGAATTTGTATATCTTATTGGTGCTTATTTTTTTGGTTCTTTTTCATTACTCCTGGTTTATTATTATTATTAAGTGATATCAATGTTTAGAAATGCAAAATAATTAAATCTAAAAAGAAATTATTAGGTTATTTTATGACTTGGAACTTTTTCTTTTTAAATGATGGAAAAATGATGTCAATATGATATTCCATAACTAAAAAATATAAAATGTTTGAGAATAAATACTGTTGTGAAGTTGATGAAGAAAGGCAACGAAGAAAAAGTAAGAGAGAAAGAAAAACACGGTTTTCTTTTAAACACGCAGCAACAGCTTCTCAAAATTTTTCACGGAACACCAGTCGTCTATTATTCCCTAACTCGTCTCTCTCGTTACATTCCCAAAAGGCCGACGTGCTCAATTTTCCCAGAGTTCTGGGGTAAATTTATGTACCATCAATTTGCATATCCTGCCCTGGCGTTTTCTTCTCTCTTCCTTCCCCCTCCCTCACATCGGTTCAAACCAAAACCACAAATACTTTTAAGTAAATTTAGCTTAGAGATTGAATTGCTTCTTCGTTCCTTTTGTACATTTATAAATCAATATTTTTTTTTCAAGGTAGTTAGTCAAGAAAAAATACTTCAAAGTATGTACCAACTAATTGCCGAATTCTCATCATTTCTTCTTTTTTTCTTTTCTGTCGAGCAACTTTATTCTGTTTTTCAATCCATCGTCTCTCTTCACGGCTGAAAACAAATACAACAAAAGGTTTATCTTCATTCTAAATTAAACAAAATTTGACTAGAAAACTTAAGTCTTAAGATTATATTTTTAATTGCAAGAATCTGATTCACAAGAAAAAAATTGAAATATTAGCAAAAGTTCCAAAGAATAAAACCCTTTTCTGGCTATATATATGGGAAGAGAAAGAGATAAATTAATATTCACATCTCACTTTGTAAATGGTTGCCAACATCCTTAATCAGGGGGTAGAAAAACACAAATAAGCGAAATAAATTAAATAAAGTAATTGAAAATAAAATAAAATAAAAGTATAGAATAAAAGTTTAAAAAAAAGAAAATATAAAAGAAAATATTAAAAGTATTTTTTATAAATTAAGTCATTTAATGTAAATTTTATTATTCAATCAATAATCACTGAAAATTTAATTTAGATTATTTTTGATTTAGAGTTTTATCATAATTCAACAATTCTATTTTTACTTTCATTGTGGATCTTTACATAAATAAGTATCACAAGAAATTATTTTTGTTAATTTACATTAATTAATACATTTCATTTTATCTTTAGATACTTTTTTCCCATAAATATTGAAAATAAACATTTTTACTTTTCGCCTTTTTCTTTTTCTTCTTCATCTAAATAAGAGTATTCTCGCCACGTCTCAAAATCATACCTGAAATAAAAAGCATTCGTTTTCATTATCATGACCAGGATAAGTAAAAATGACAAGGAAGGAAATATCAATATTATTTTTCATACTATTTAAGCATTTCTTTTTAATCCTAAGAGAGAATCAAGTAGCTAGGACAAAAGAAACTAAAAAAAAACTCTTACCAAAATGAATAGAAACGGTCTACTTCTTTATAGGATGCTGACATATCTCCAAGCTTTGGAACAGGTTTCCTGACTGACCACCTTGTAAAAAAAAAATAAAAATAAATATACAAAAAGAACCAAGAAGAATTTCAATCACTAAGCTTTTTCCTTAGAAGCATTTATTTTCTTACATTTGATATTTTTTAATTATGTAATATCATAATGACATACATTATTATAGACCTTGCTAGCTTTCCTGAACACTAGCTGATTGATTGGATGTTTTATTTTACCAGCATATTAATTCCCTTGAGATATTTAATGCTGAACACTAGGCAAAACACTCATATTACATATGCGATAGAAGAATTGTTATAACACTAGAAGAAATTGTAATTAGGTTTCTTTGTTCATAGATGTATAACATTCTTATTAGAATATCTAATGCCAGATCTTTTGCTTTGTAAGAATTATCTGAAACTAGACAAAACTTTTAGTGATAACCAACAAAATACATAAATAGGTGTCAAACAGAAGCTAATTTTTATAGTTGGTTTAGATTTATTAGACTGCATTAAAGTTAATGAGTGCAGGATAAATGTCCAGGATTATATGTTACTTGGGGATACTGTAACTAAAAATGATTGAATGTCATTTATAAATGCTGGTTGGATTCATTTCCCAGAAGAGTCACTAATGTTTTAAGTTTGAACAATGCTGAATTAACCAAAGTAATTTCAAAATTAGTTTTTTTTTCAACCCTATTCATATCTAGCTTAAGTTTTTTTGTTTTTCTTTCAAATGTAGGCAGTTGTTAAAAGACCCCCCCCAAAAAAAAAACTGAATCTTTTTACATAATTAAAACTGATGAGCCATAGTTGCACAGATCTTGGTTTGCTCTAAATTGACTCATTGTAGAAAGACAATTTGGATTGATTTGTTTACCAGCATATCAACCATTTTAGGTTAGACAACTTGGAGGAAAATTAAAGAATAAATAAAGCAATAAAACTTTTTTTTTTTTTTTTTCTAAGTCAAGTTTTTCAAGAAATCAATGTAATGGCCTAGATAAAAAATGGAAGACCATTTTTTCCTTGAAAATATTAGCATAAGAATGTTGCTTATAGGAATGAGAAAAAAGAAATTACATTGTTCATATAACAAAATTTTACTTTTATCTTTGTTTACAAGAAAAACATTGAAAATTATGTATAAAAAAAATAAAACTCTTAAAATAATTATCAACTTTATTAAAAAATGTTCTTAAAAATAAATTTTGATGTTATCTTACAACTGTATCTTTAATCTCAAGCCAAAAATCTTCCTCACATTTTTTTAGACAAGTTGGATTGTGGTTTAAAAGACATTACATTATGTAACATGTTAATAAATGTTAACATCAAGTAAAAATCTTCTCTCAAAATTATTTGAGATCAGACAAAACATTTTGCTATGTTGTGCAACATAACTAACAAGAGCATTGTAAACAAACTATTTCTTAATTGGTCTTATAAATAATGTTTTCTTTAAATAAGATCAAAGAGTTTATTACAAAATTTGTAATCAGAAAGCAAAGAATGTAATTATATGAAAAGTGGATAGAAATAATTATCAAACAAATATGGTTTTTGCATAAACTCGTTAATTTCTTTTGTGTTTCCTTCCTTACCTAGCATTGCGTTCAAACACCGGTCCAAAAACTGCCAAAAAGTTCTGTTTAGAATTTGCACAGTTAGGTGGAATCTCATTGTCAAACTCGGCATCTACACTGTCATAGGATCTACGTTTTACTGGATTTCCTAAAATTTCATAAGCTAAAACAAAAAAAAATTATGAATGAGTTAAAAGAAACAATAAAAAATTTAATTATAATTTTGATTTCATATTAACAAATTTTTACAAACACAAGATTCAAAATATCTCATCACAAAGAATACAATGACAGATTCAAGTGATGTAGATTGTAACCTTTTGAACAATGACGAACTTCATTTCACACACCCAAAAACTATTTGAAAGGTTAACAGCTAAACAATTTCCTTTTATCTTAAAACAAAATATAAATTATTTCATTTTTTATTAGAGAACACTGACTTACTATGGTAAATTTAACTCATTTCTTTGATGAATGCCAACCTATTTCAAATAAAGAAAAAAAATGTTGCATTTCAAATAAAGCTTTAGAGTAAACAAGAGGATAAATCCTGAGTGGAGATCCTTGGGTGGATGTTGGATGCACAGCATTAACTTCTGACAACTTTTACAGTAAATTTTGCTCAAAATTGTATTGGTTTATTGTTTATTGAATTTAGACTGAGAAACCAAAAGGGGACACTGCAGAATAAACAGCCAAGCATCTTCATATAAACTAGCCCATATTTTGAGGGCACACTGATGGGCTTACTATAATCTCTCCAAGACAAAGAGTACCAAAAAAAACGAATGAACAAAATAAAAAACTGACAGGAAACTTGAATTAATCATAAGTTAAAATTAAGAGTTGATCAGTAGAATGTTGTCTAAATTAATGGATGCAGTTCAAATTTTGGAAAAAAAGATAGAATTTGAATTATGAATAAGCTTTACAAGCTTTTAAGCCAAACTGTTATGTTTAATGTGCATTATGATATTTGATTATTTCTGAAAAGATTTTTCTGCAACAATTAGCATTGGTCTCCATAATACTGTAGCTTATTTTTTATCTAATTCAATCTGCTTTGGTCCAGGATTTATTTTCCTTTATTCAATATTTCTTTTCTGCTCTTTTTTATGTGCTCTATCCAATCCTATATGTTAATATTTATAATTGCTATACCTACTTTTTCTAAAATTTGATGATTCTTGTAGCAGTTTTAGCTTTACACTTCTAAAAAGAAATAGAATCTACAGTCATTTGTTAATAATCTACAGTAATTACCCAATACCTATATTTTTATACAATATCTAAGACTATTTAAATGGTTTGACAGATCTGCATTGATATAAATAAAATTGAAGTTATAAAAAAGTCCAAATTCACAGAAAATTTACTGTAAAATTTATGAAAAACAAATATGAGGATGTTCATATCAAAGACAAATATAAAAACATAAAAAAAATAAAGGTTCATTTTTTTATGTGAAAATAATTGAGCTGATCCAGTTTCACTTTTACTAACCTTTTGATATACAGGTAAAGTAATCATCATCCTTAACTACATTTCCCATTTTTCTCCGTTTGTCAGGGTGATGTTTCAAGACTTTAGCTTTATCTGTTCAGGAAGAAAGACAAAAAAATTCCTAGAATTATTTTATCTTAAATCAAAAGAAATCTATTTAACAAGTATTTTTCAATTACATTTACTTATATCCATTCCTGAAATGTTATGACAATGCCTTCAGCTGAATCAAAAATGTAGAATTCAATATGCAATAAAAAAAATTTTTTTGGCTTAAATGGATTTTTTTCAAAAAAGTTGTCCAATTGGATTTTGTTCCATTTCTTCATAGATATTTTGGAATCAAAATCTTAAAATGAGCAATTTGAGAATGGAACTAAATACTTCTCAGTGAAAACAGAAAAAAAAATGTTGGATTGTGGTTTTAAAATATAATGCCAAGAAACTTATGCAATTGGCATAATTCATGCAATACTTTTTGGAGTAGTTTTCATACTCTCATCAATAGATGTCATTTTTTAAGAATGCTTTCATTTTCACAGTTAACTAAAATTGCCCAATAACTTTTCAGAGTACAGCAATTAACCTAAATACACTGGTAATAAATGCCCATGCTAATATTTATGAAAATTACAATTTTGAGGTGACAAAGGGCTGAAAAGATCTTTAACTCTTCTGTATATTTAGCTAAAATTCCTAAACAGTGACACATAATATTCATAGTATACAATAAAACAGGGATTCTTTGCTTTAATGTGATAGATAGTATCTATCCGCTTTAATATGTTAATGCATTTTGTTAAAACACATTTATACGTTAAATGTCTTCAGACAGTTTATTTACAAATAATGGTCATGAAAATATTTAGCAATGAAGATTTTTCAACGAGTTTGATATGCAATGTAACAAAGAAAACAAATTTTCATCTCAATTGGTTTAACAATTACAATGAAAATATTTTCATTTTTTTTATGATATTGTAAAGTGTAACAATATTGTCACTTGTTTATAGAGGTGAAGTTTGGCGAGGACTGCCTCAACAACTTTGTGGACTTCTGGTAGAATATATAAGGTGTGGGTAATCGGTTTTCTTAACCAGTGAAGGAGAAAAATGACTCAGGTCCACTTGAGGAAATAAAGATCTGTAAAGCTGATTCTCTGTGCCTTCGAGTAAATCACCTTTTGTTTCCAGCTAGACAAAACTGGAGGAATGAAGAAGGGCCCTTCTCTCAGGTTTGGAAGGGTAAAAAGAAAGACCTTTCACAAGTAAGCCCTCTGCTTACAAGTAATTCCCTCTGCCTGAGGATTGTCTGTCCTTGAAAGACCATTATGCTAAAAAAGTAGAGATAGTTTTTAAGAAAGATGGTTAAATACAGAGATTACAGATAATCATGGTATTAAGTAGAAAAGAGTGCAGAATAGGAAGAATAAAAAGATGTATAACAAATCCACATAAGATCAGATGTGGATTTGTGTTTTTTTTTTGTTTTTTTTTTTAGTCCTACTTTGTGAGCTGAATTGAAGATTAATAATATTAGAAAAATTAATCTAAATTTCATACTTACAGGCTTTCTTTATCAAGTTACTTGTGGCATTAATTCGAAGTTTCTTGAGACCCAACACTGCATAATGGTCTTGTTTCTTAAAAAGAAATTGTAAAACAAAGGTCAATTAGAGAACTGTTTGAGCCCATCATGATTTTGGTCAATTTATTTATGAAATTGACAATCTTGATAAATATAAAGTAACAATAATAAAAAATCTAATTAACAGAGCCTAACATATACCATAATCTATCAAAGCATTTATCGGAAATTGAATGCAACAAAATAAGTATAGATTAAAAGTGACAGGCCGAGGGAAGGAGTTCAATATGGAAGTATCTGCATTACTTAGTACCACACTAAGGATGTCCACACAGAAACCGTAACGGATAAAAAAAAACACAGAAAAAATAAACCTTCCCCATACAGCTTAAAATAATCTGATCATATAAGCAAAAAACTAACAGTCATCAAAGGCCATTTACCTGATCAACTACACTGATCAATTACAGTTCTTTATCACTACTATCAATAGGTACTGGTAGCGAAAATTTTAAAAACAACTATGTTTTTTAACACCCGAAAATTTATCACCAACATTTTTACATTGCAATGTGGCAACTTTGAAATAAACTGACCTGAAAATTAATTAATTTGACATCAACCAGTTTTATCCCTATATATAAAACAAATTTTTTAAAAATATGTTTTTATGAAAGTCATTATATTATTTTATATTTCAGACAGTCCTCAGTTTTAGATTTTAATTTTTAAAACCATTATCAAAACAAGGAAACATTTTTATAAAGTTTTCAGCATTTTATACACTAGGGAACTATTTTATAATTAGGCTTCTTCAACCTTGGAGATAACTCATCTTTCAATTTTAATATTGTGCCGATAATTTGCAAAAAATATGATCATGTTAACTCCTTTTTTAAATTTAATCTAATTTATTTGAATGAGATTAAAATTTGATGCAATATTTTTTAAATCAAACAAATTACTTAAGAAAAAAAAAAAATTACTTTCATTTTTTTTTTTTTAAGTGTAAACATTTAAACTATTTTTTTTTTTTTTCATTTTCAAGTTAAAAAATATTCTTCAGTTGCGGTCAGCAAATAATTTCATTTTTTAAAATGATTTTTAGAAATATTAAATAAAAGTATGAAACAGTCCCATAAGAAACGTTCATAGCTGCCACATGCGACAGACAGCCATGTATTTGTTTACAAGTTACGAAACAAATTAACAGTCATGTACTAATCATATTTCTGAATATTTGAAATATTCAAACATAATTTTTTACAAATTAATGTTCGGAAATGGATTTTTATCACTTAATTAAGTGTTTGTTGTCCATTATTGCTACTTTAATTGCCAAACAACTTGTGTCACTTGCTTATTCATTCATGGTGATGTTGCGTAACTTGTTCTAAATACTGTGATATTTGTCTTTTATTTTGCTGTGTGGATTTACACGAAGAAAGCTAGATGCATGTTCTATACACCATTTGATAGAAAATTGTATTTAATATCAGATTTGCCATGCTTATTATGAATAATTAATTCACTAATGTGAATTGAAAGTTAAAACTTTTTAAAGGAATTTAACCACCTTTCTTTTGTATGTTTGTGGCAAGTTTTATACCAAAATAAAGATCATTCTTTGCTTTATTTAGTGCTGTTTTTATATTTTTTATACGTTGTATGGCGTAAATTCGCAAGACTGTTAAACAACTATAATTTTCATAAACATGGCATTCTCGTGTCCACGTAAAAGTTTTTCCTCCAACGGTGGTGTCAGGGAAATAAAAACTGGTAAAATAGAATTTTTATTCTACAAATAAAGAACAACCACCACTCGAAAGAGGAAGGTTCATTCTTTATTGCTATGTATTTTCTATTTAAAAGCAAATTTAAATAAATGGAGATACAAGCCGGTGAAAAAGGCCTAAATTAGGCATTTATTTTTTAAATTTTACTGAAATTTTGACTACTGCCAGTACCTACTATCAAGCACTTTACCTATAACTATAGCTAACAATGAGGTATGAATATATGTATGTATGTATGTATGTATACCTTCCATTCTCGTGGATCCAAACTGACCAATAGTGTTTCATCTTCATCATCCGGTAATTCATCTTCACTGGATCCAGACTCTGATTCATCATCATCCTCTCCATCAATATGATCATGAGAATGTTTGTGATGATAACGTATTTGTAATTGCTCAAAGCAACGTCCAACTGGTTCCACAATTACCTGAATTGGAGCTGAAATACAAGAAAAATCTTTTGTAAACAAAAATCAATTCTAAACAAGAGAATTTACCAACCAATAATAATAATAATAATAATACTGGAACCAACTTTTTGTGTTTTCTTTTGTGCAACAGTAGGTCATTAATTTATGATAGTGCCAATCCAGTGACATGTCTTTTTAGCTTTCAACTTTTTATTTTCTTGCTTCAACATTGGGGAAAAGAAAAACTGTCAAAATGTAATTCATAGAGAACCCTTCTTTCAATATTCGAAAAATTTAACAAAATATTTAAAAAGTTTATGATGTTAGGTTGTCTCAAAAGTTTGAGGTAACATGTCGAGAATTCTTTGATTCGAAGCCGGCAGTAGAGCACTTTCACCAGATCCGAAAGCTTCCAGATTGATGGCAGAAAAGTCTTGGAAAATGATTGTCTTTGAGGAATAATTTTTTATGTTTTTCTTATTACTTGCTAAGTAAAAAGTGGTTATGAACTTTTGGGACAATAGTTGTAAAGTTTAAAATTATAATGAATATCCTAAACACCCCCCTTCAAAGAAAATGGGTTAATTTATTTATATGGACTTCTTCATTGCTTTTCATCCACAATAACTAATAAATCAAGTCACATGGAATATATTCTAAAATCAAAATGAGGCGGCATGGTAAATAAAAGCCAAAATAGCACATATCTAATTAGGTAAGTGTTGTCATGTACAAAACTTTGAGATTAAAAGCACACAAAAGTGAAAATAAAAAATTTTTGGTTTAAAAATTCATAATTTAAATGGTACAAATGGTACATAAGTGATATTTTTTATGGCATTTACATGTTTTGTTTGTAAAAATCATTTTAGGGTTTAAGACAAATTTAGTATTAATAAAGCTAAAACAATGCAGTTTATTTAATTTATTATTTAGGAATATTTCATATCAACTTGAAAAATGATGCTGACAACAATGATTAAAAAATAAATTTGATTTAGTTTGGAATGGTTTGTTGACAGTTTTTCTTAAAAGTGAATGAATTTTTGTTTTGTAAGTAATTTTACAGAATTTGTTCAAAGTTGAATACTAAATATAGATTCTAAATAAAATAAAGAAGATTAATTGCATTATTAAATCTTGATCTAATGAAATTAAATTTGCAATGTCCATGCATTTTAAGGAAAATGGCTAAAACTTAATTTTCTTACTTGAACTACCAATAATTCTTTTTTTTTTTTTCTTTATATATAATCGCTTTAACATTTTCTTAAAGATATTAAAATCATGGAATAGGATTAACTGGGATTAGTAAAATTTGCCATTCATTCATTTTTAGAAATATTGAACCTTTATTGGATACAATGTCTCCTATGGCAAAGCTTTCAAGTGAATATTGTCAATTCGCATCAGACAAATTTCAACCTAAAGAGAAGACATTGTCTTTAAAACTGAAGAAAATTAAGTAGTAACAAAAATTATTTTTTGAGATTTTTAAAAATGATTTAATTCTTAAGTAACTTTTTTTGAGGTGTGAAAATGTGATTATTTGTTTAATCTTGTTAATGGCTTTCTAAAAATGTAATTGAAATTCTATCCCTGACCCACCCCACACCTACTAAAAAAATAATAATATTCCATGAACCAATTGACCTATCTATCAAAAAATCAATTCCTTTATGTAATTAATTAATGCGGAAAATTTCATTAAAATTAGATGATTTCCTGATTTTTGTTTGGTAGTGGTTTGAGAATTGAAAATATGGAATTTTTATAGTTACTTCCCTTAGCTTTTATTCAAGGGCGGGTTGGCTGGTTGTTATGGTGAACTTAATTCGGCTTGCTTGCTTGCTTGACCGACCGAAGCCTTCGACATTAAGTCGAATATCTCAATTCGATGAAACCTAAACCATTTTAACATAACCTCCACCAAAGAATTAATTATGATTTGAAAGTATAAAAACATTTACAAAACAAAAAAACTGAAAGTAATTGAACGAAGAGGAAGCGCCAAAATTTGAGTAGAGCAAGCAAGAAACAATTTTTTTAAATTAATCTGGGTGGACCTGAAGACTGGTGACCCCCCCCCCCCAATAAATTGGTTTTTCTTCCTTTTTTTTAGTTTTTTCTGCAGAATATTATCGATTGGACACTAAACTACCAGATTATTAAAAAAAATT
>JAYKTE010064446.1:0-24206 GCA_036873565.1 Xipholeptos notoides
CATAAAAAATACCCCTAGAAACACTAGAAAATTTCTCATATGAATCAAGTGTCAACCAACTCAAAAACTAAGGCCTTGTTTAGCCTCTGGCCCATAGCCTATATGGAGAGATTCTTTCCTAATGTAGATGATGTAAGTTATTCATAAGTTTTTTTGTTTTCATGTTTATACTTTAACTGCCCTTTGTTGCCCATGCAACTCAGAAGATTTTAGGTATAGTCCAAAATATATATACTAGCATATTAGCCCGGCATTGCCTGGATGATTGGCGGTGGGCAAAGGTCAAGTCTTTCTGAATTTTAATCCTTTGGCTGTTAAATTTCCGGCTAAAAACCGATTACAAAGCTTACCACATGTCTGAATACCCTTAATGTCAAATTTCAAGTCTTTAGACCCAATATTGGCAGAATAGTTTGTTTTAGACTCCAAAGGTAAAATCCTTTGAATTTTGACGACTTGGTAGATAAATAAACCTGAAAACCAAATAAAAAGTTTGACCCATCTCTGAATACCTGGAATGTTAAATTTCAAATTTTTAGACCCAAAATTGGCAGAGTAGTTGGGTTGAGATTTTGACCCCTTGGCAGCCAAATTTTCAGCCGAAAACCAATTAAAAAGCTTGACCTATGTCTAAATACCCCTTATATCAAATCTCAAGTCTGTAGACCGAAAATTAACAGAGGAGTTGGGTAAGGAAAATTGTACACAACACACAGACGCGCACACAGAGGCGAAAAAGAAAGAAAAAAATTTAAAATAAACTTTTGCCTCTTTTTTTCTTATAACGTTCAAAGTGTAGTGATTACTAATATTAAATTATTTGAAAACTAATTGAAGAGACAAAAAAAGTTAACAAACGCCTCACGGAATATTGGCTATTCCAAAAAGTTGACTATCTATGAATTTTTTCATACTGTACAAAAATCGTTTTTGTTTTTTGAAAAATACCAAGCAGATAATTTTTTTTCCAAAAACTGCTTTCAAGTTAATGGGTTGAGGGGTGGTGGAATTAAGAAATGTTTTTTTATTTTAATAAGATGTTGCTATTGCTTGAAATATTACCCTAAAACTTTAATTAACAAACTTAGGTTTAAAAAAAGAGGAACTTATCTAACTTTCTAAATTTTATATTGTTAAGTACAAAAATAAAATATAATTTGATATGAAATCAAAATAAAAAATATCAAAATTATTTAATGAAAAAAAAATCCCTCTTACCGTAAATAAATAAAACATTTTTGGTTCTTTTGTTTTTTCATTTCATTTTTTCTTTCCTTTTTTTAATTAATTTTTTTCACTTTCAAAAAATAAATGCTAACGTCATCATGCAGCGTCTTTAGTGGTCGCTATGGTAATAAGATTTGAAATGGTAACAAAATGGCTATCGATATTTTTATAAAACTAGAATTTTTTGATTTTCATATTTTGAGCTTTGCAAAATCTTTTGTTAGAAAAAAATACCTCCCCCCCTCCCAAGATAGAAAATAAATTATTTTGGGGGGTTGCAGGTACCTTTTAACAGTACCCTTTCTTTATCCTTGGACAAGTTTTGATTTTTGATTTGACCAATGGGAATGGTCTTAGAATCCATGCACATTTTCAATTTTATAGATATAAATAAATAATAGATAATAGGAAAATTGTAAAATAAATTTCAACCATGTGTAACACACGTATGTGCGCTCAAGAGTATATATCAACTAAAATACAGTAAAAAATGAGTTGAATTTACAGGGTCTAACAGGAAAATCTGTACAAACTTTAAAGAGGTTTTAAGCCCTTCAAAATTGACATACGGCACTGCTGATTGTTTCTAGATACGTCCGTTTGTCTAATAATTCAGCTAGTTATATACTAGAAGAGATGCAATAAACATTAAGCAATGGAACAAGCCAAATGTTCAGCCATATGCGAACTTCGTCGCACAAATCACACTCCTAGCTCCATAATAAGGATGCTAAAATACTCCAAACTGTTTACAATGTTTTTTAACATTTCGATGAGACTGCTGAAGACCAACGAGCTGCTCACAAGCCAAGAAATGACAGAATTCTAACACCTAACTTTTTAGCTAGAGGTGTCAATGCAAATCCAGCTTGCCATTCTCGACATTGGTAAAGAAGAGAGGTGTCAGCTTAATGACAATTCATAAAGCATTAAAAAATTGGGATTAACCTCATTCTCACAAGGAAAAAGACATCTTTTGACACAAAAAAATGAAAGAAATCCGCTTGACCAGGTCTCAAAAGCTGTTGAACTGGATGAAGTCAAATTTCTCAGTCATCAAGTTTTTTTCTGACGAGAAGATTTTCACGATTAATGCAGCTTTCAATAAACAGAATGATTGCTGGATAGCCTCCTCATCCTCAGAGGTTCAACACAAGACAACAACGAAAAATCCAGCGTCATGGTGCTGTGTGGTATCAACTGAGAGCAACGTCTTCACTCACTTCTTCAACAACAAGAAAAAAGTCAATGCCGTTGTGTTTTGCAAAGTTCTAGAGCCCACTCAGCAAAGAGGAGTTTGTTTGCATTTTACGGCATATCAACCATTTTAGGTCATTTAATGCCTAGAACAATCATTTGTGATAAATGTTATTTTTTTGTGCACCCTTGTTTTTTTGGAGGCGGTCTAAGAAATTAGAAAGCACTAATTTGATTGGCTGTCCAATCAAATAGCAGTTATGGAGAAGGGTGTTTCCCCGTTAATCCCGCGCTATACAGAGCGCTAATTCCATTGGCTAAGTCCATGATTGACCAATCAGATATCAGTCCGGGACATCTTTTCTCTCTCCGTTCTCATGGCGTGAAATCATTGGTCAAATTTTCTGATTGGCTGTCCAATCAGAAAGCGCATTGGCCAAAATTTGGGTCCATAAAAAGAAAACACGAAATTTGAGAAATCGAGTCTGGTTCAATTTTCCGCTAAGAATCAGGTCTCTTGCTGCCAATTTTGATGCCATTTTTGAGACAAAAGTTCTTTTTACACCAGTCAACCAACAAACTTCTTCCCATATCTCCAGTATTCGTAGGTCTGTTACCACGTATTTATTGTAACACCAAAGTGTAACTATAAACCTTGTTATTGTTTTAACCAGCTGCTCCTGTTTTCTTCAACCCATCCACAACCACTGAAAATTATCCTTGGCCGAAACATCTCAAGTCTTCATTTTTCAGATCTTCGAACACAGCGTGGGGCACAAAGGAAGGTTTGAACGGCCAAAAATTATATGTGGACCATTCTAGGACCACAATATGAAGCAGAAGGCCAAACTAATTGAGCATACAGTTACTATAAGGCACAGGTCTAAACTAGTCAAGCATAAAATGAATGAGACACAAGGTCAAACTAAGAAATACAAAATAAGAAAAACATTTTTAATAAAATCATTTGATTACCGATGTGCTGTAGTTTGAAGGTATTCAATATCAGCTGGGACAATTTCTCCAATCACAACATGAGTTACTTGTTCATTTAAGACATTAAACCTAGAAAAATATTATAAGAAAATTACATCAATTAACAACTTGATTTATGGTGCTTTTTACTCAAAATAAATAAATACTGTTATACTTTTCTCAGAGGACATCATCATGTTATTGGCCTGATAAGTGTGTGGATAAACTAGTTTAAAGAACTAAAAATTTAAAAATTAAAGTGAAGGGTTAAATTAAAAAGTTGTAGTTTATTTAGGGATGCTGGAAATTTTGGTATAACAAAAAAAAGTCTCCTACTTTAAAACAATGACAATGAAATTTTGAATGCCCATCCTATCAAACAATGTGCTATTGTTCTTGTAATATATATATTCGGATATATTTCATTAGAAAGAATTTTAATTTTTCTTTTTAATATTTTTTTCTTATTTTCTAACAAGAAACTTAGATGTGGGATCGAGTGTCTTAATATAATTCCCCAGCTTTCTTGCAACCATTTTTTGTCCTCCTTGACCTTCCTCATTTATTGACATTTTTGTCAGTTACATTCTAGTTTTTATTGTGTTTTGATCTGATACCTTTATTTTCTATTTTTTTTGGTAGTTAATAGGTACCAGCAGCGAAAATTTTAAAAACAACTATGATTAAATTTGATTGTTTTATCTGAAAGTACCCATGAATATAAGAATAACAAAAAAAAATTTTGAAAATACCTTGGTTAGTTTTCAAGTTATAATTATTTTAACACCTGAAAATTGAACACGGACATTTTTACATCGCAACGTGGCAACTTTGAAAAGAATTGACAAGAAAACAGTCAAAATTATCACAATATATGCTTTTATTGATCTTAGTATATTACTTGAATAGAAAAAAAAGTACAATTACCTTTGATTCAATCTGATCTTCATTTTGTAAATATATATATTGATAGATAGACATAACATATTATGCTGAAGATTCAAATATGGAAAGCCAGGGAGAGAATAATAATTAAATCTTAATAAATATATATGTTTTAAATTTTGTATATTTAGGCAGAATATCATTATTTAGACAAGTTTCATTAAAAAGAATTTTAATTTTACTTTTCAATATTTTTAATTTGATTTTTTCTATTTCTCTAACAAGAGACTTGGTAGCTATATATGAATATAGCAAGGGATAAAAGATGGTGAGAAAAGAAGAGAGTTAGGATGGATATATAGATGGATGAATAGATTGATGCTGCTTTTTATCTGTCATAAGCTTTCAATCTACTTATAATAATGAAAAAAATAGTGAAGATTAATAATTTGGACATCTATTTTTCAGATTATTGTTCACATCCTTATCATTGTTACTGTCACAATCCTCAATCCTAATCATTTTCACATCTCTTTTTCGGTCTGTTGTCCCCATCATTGTTATCTTTGCAATCCTTGAGATGAGGCTTGATCATTTGTTCATCTCTTTTTCAGACTGTTGTCCTCCTCCTTATCATTAATCCTTGACCTCAGATATCATTAATATATATTTCACTTTCACAAGAAAAAGACAAGGTTTTTTTTTAATGCAAGTTGAACAATATTCGTTATTTGGGGCCATTAATTGGATTCATTATGAATTCTTATTTCAACCCTCTTTTCAGTTGACCTTATACCAACTATGTCTGTGAGCCAAACAACAATATTAATAGAATTTATTCTTTTACCTCGTTCCACCACCAATGTTGATGATTTTTCTCAGCTTTTCTAATTCCATACCATGAAATCCACTGACATAGATCTAAAATAAATAAATTATATTAGATTACCTTATTTTTTAAACCTATTTAATTTTACATATTAATATCATTTATATTATAACTCTGCCTTCTCCTATATTCATGCTGTGGCCAAGGGAAAGTTGAAAAGATAACAAGACTAGGTATGATATATTGAAGAAAAGTAATACAGAATCAAGGATGGCTCAGAGAATCCTTTGTTCAGCTAAGGACAATCATGACATTACAACTGTACTCCTTGGAAGCTCACTTGGGACTGCGCAAAGCAGAGCTTCGCTGGTATGTGTCATGTGAGGACAAATCCATCTATAGAGTCACCACAACAGTTCATCAGACCGTTACACTCCCTAGATTTGAGGGGAAATTCAGAAATTAGACAAAGAAGGCAGAACATTCATTGCTCATTGGGGGAACACTGATGAATTGTCATAAAATTCTACCTCTATGCACAAAAGGAAATAAACCAGATTTCTTCTGCTCATGCTTTTAAACTCTAAAAGAGAACAGGAAGTGGTAAGACATGGCCAAGTCAAACAACAGAAACAACAATAAATGGTGCCGTTCCCGGTATGATGCTATATGTAGGTCACAGAATAAAAAATCTAGAGTGATATATGACCATGGGATCCCCAGCCTACATGTGAGAAAAGAAATTAAAAAAATAACCAGCATCAACATGTAAGAAAGAAAAAACTTCAATAGAAGATTACGTGTCACTGACTGAATTTCATGCTAAATTGTAACAATATTGTTAAGCCACTAGTTGACACAATGCCACTCGTTTGTAGCTGGCGAAGTTTGCCAAGTTCTGCCTTGTTCAACTTACTGAGTCCAGGAGTATATAAGGTGTGGGTAGTCAATTTTTAGGCAGAGGCAGCAAAATCACTTAGATTGATTTAATAAACATTGATGAACCTCACTTCTGTGTTTTCATATTTAATCACCTATACTTCCAGCCATGTGCCAAACAAAGACCAGAAGAAGGAAGAAATAACTCCCTTCCCGTTTGGAAGGGTATGAAGAAAGAACCTTCGCATAAGTGAACCCTTCCATAATTCTCTCTGCCCCGAAAATCATTAGTCTCAGAAGACCGTTATGAAAGAAAAGGGGGGAGCAGTGGAAAAGGAGGACAAAAAAGGGTTATTTTTACCTTGTATCCATCTAAAAAGGGTTCTGATCGTGTGGATTGTGAAGAGATATCCAGTTGATCTCCACTGATTGTCCGTCGTTTCTCATTACAAGATAAGACGGAATTACAAACAGTCTCACTTAGATGGGTGATGGCAGAAATGTTTGATAAACTCATATCAGCTAAAAAAAAAAAGAAAGAAAATTGATTTAAATAAAACGAGAACAGCAAAAAGTTTAGATTGTTTGAACTTTCATTCTCATCATTATTCTTATAGATACAATGATTTTTTGTGTGAATTTCTCAGATAAGACTTGATAATTAGTATTATTTAGACTTTTATTCTCATCTGTATTCTTAAAGGCACAATTTTTCTTTATTTTTAGTTTTTGTCTTGGACTATTTTACTCACTTGTAACTGATTTTTGCAATTTGGGTTATTTTTCTTTTGTTATTATAGATAGTTCTTGCTTTTTATAATTTCCCAACTAGGAAACTAGGATCAAACAAAAATGGCTATCCTACACTCAACAGGACTTCAGACCAAAAATGATAATGTTATACATACCTGCAGTGGTATTTTTGGTTGGGGTTGAAGTTTTCCTTTTCTGCAAAAAACTGCTGTTGGTTGTTGACATATTTGTCACATCTGAAATCAAATTGTATTTGCTTTCTTCCAAACAAGATTTGGCTTCAATTGAATCATATAACCATTGAGGCCGAACAATGTAGATTTTCCATTTACGAGCAAATTCATATTTCTGCCCTAGAAAGAAAGACAAAGAGAAAACAGATTTATGGATGCCATTTAGTCACAGAGTTTTCTTGTTCTTCAACTGGACAGAGATCAAATTGAAGGATACAGTAGCATCCAAAAGTTAAGGGCTAGTACAAAAAAGTGTATTCAAAATTTTATTTTAAAAAAATACTGAACATAAATTTTAGCACACACCTAGATATCCACAGTATCTATCTGTGGTGAAAGTTTTATTGACTTACAATAATTATTTTGTGAGTTATTAACAATCTTTTAAATATTCTGAAAAATTAAGGCATCTAAAAGTTTACCTTGAAAATCAATTCAAAACATTAATAATTGAAAAATTTCATGACACTATAAGAAAATTATGTTTACTTTTCTAAATATCGTTTGAACATCAATTTGTCAACATGATTGTTTGAAATGATTTCTCTGATGAAATTATTACCTTTTGGTTCACTGACAATCAAATGTGTGCATTCATCAACTTTCATTTCACCTGAATATTTCCCACCTGAAAGAAAAAAAAGAATAATGTATATTTATAAAAGTGAGGTTTTTTGTTTGTGCGAGGAACAGTCTCCACCAAACTACTCAGTCAATTTTCAGTCTACAGACTTGAAATTTCATGTCTGGGGTATTCAGATCTGGGGAACACATTTTAGTTGGTTTTGAGCCAGAAATTTAGCTGCTTGCTAAGGGATCCAAGTTGAAAAAAATTGAATCACTGAGATCTCGACCAAACTCTGTGAGTTTTAGGTTTAAAGACTTGAAATTTGATATACATGGCCTTTAAACTTTGAGAACACGTTCTAATTGGTTATGAGCCAGAAAAAGAGCTGCTAAAGGGTCAAAATTTGGAATTACAAAAAACACATATCAAAATAAAAAGAAAAGCAAGCATCAAAGCATTTAGACCAGCGAGCAAAATGACAACCTACATTTCATGAATTACAATTTGAATTGATATTTGGGAAGAGCGTTTACCACTTTACAAACATAATGTACAGTACTGCTTTCTTCTTTCCTAACTATCTTAGTAGTAAGTCCCCAGTGCCTGGCCAATACTTCTATTTAAAGAATAAAATGGATAAAGTAAAACAAGAGCACTTAAGAGAGTATAGACCTCATCTTCTACCACAGATTATTTTTATTATCTCACAAAGAATGAATAATAAATGGCAATTATACTTAAGGTCTAGAATAAGGGCCATTATCAATTGAACATCAATTACTTAAGGTCTAGAATAAGGGCTATTATCAATTGAACAACAATTATTTTAAGGCCTAGAATAAGGACCATTGTCAATTGATCAACAATTACTTAAAGTCCAGAAAAAGGGTCATTGTCAATTGAAAAACGATTACTTGAGTTCTATTGGTACCAGCAGCGAACATTTTTAAAACACTTATGCTTAAATTTGATTGTTTTATCTAACAGTACACATGAATACAAGAAAAACAAAACAAAAATTATGAAAATATCTTGTTTAGTTTTCAAGTTATGATTTCTTTAACACCCAAAAATTTATCACAAACATTTTTACATCGCAATGCGGCAACTTTGAAACAAACTGACAGGAAAACTAACTGCTAAAAATGTCAAAAAATATGCTTTCATCACTCTTAGTATATTAATTAAGTAGAAAGTAAAAATACTATCACCTCAAATTCAATTTGGTCCTCATTTTTGAGGTCTGAAAATTGAATATCACGTTATTTATTACTAGCTGCCCCGACCCGGCGTTGCCCGGGTATCTATAGGCAATATCTGATTATAAAGTGCTCTTCTAGCTTTTCTTGCAAAATCTAGTTCACTACATGGTTAATATTTAAAACTGGGTTTCATTATATTTGTAGTTATATAGATAGTATCAGTAAAAATAGTCTACATGTAAAATTTTACCAACATTTTTTTATAAAATGAATTAAGGGAGGATACTGCACTCTAAGACTAAGAGAGAGAGAAGAGATAAAAGAAATGGCAATGATAAAAACAATTGCCATCTCTGCAAATAAATTATGTACAAAAATACCTTTTTCGAAATTCATAAAAAAAGGGAATCAGGAGAGAAATCCAGTGGGCATTAAGTTTTAGACAAACATTATTTTTGTCTAATTCGTACAAAAATGTGGTCATAGAGTGAGGGATAAGTTTACTATGATCATACAATAGAAAACTGAACCCCCATTAAATGTCCATGTTTAAATATCGTTCATGATTTGAGATATTTGTAAAAATAATGATGCCATATTATTTGTAACTATACAATTTTTTCTATGCGTGAAATTTTGGATAAATTCAAACAATAGAAAAAATACTGAAGGCCTGTCCAGTTTATCACATAAAACCATTCCAGAATGAACCCTCAAATGATTGCAGGAATGGACCAAGTCAACTCTCCCAAAAGAAGTGGGGAAGAGGGGAGCTAAAAAAGAAAACAGACCAAATTGTTGGTATAAAAATAGAGCCGCATCAGAAAAAATTTGGTCGAATTTCGTTAAAAAACTCTCCTTAAAAACGAAGCAGGTTTGCAAAGAATGAGAAACGCCAGGTTAAAGGCAAAACTGTCAGTCTCATAGCGCAGAACAAGGTCGACCCTAACCAAAATGGCCTTGTGGGTCCAGAATTGACTGTGTAGTCGTAGTCTCTGAGTCTATAAAAGCCTGCGAAAAACCCCTAAAGACCCTATTTATCGAGACTGTTTTATTAATAGGTAGGGATTATTTTTTTATTTGAAAAGAGCTGGGATATTCGTTTAGTGTTTTAAAAAAAAATGTCCAAAATTGAAAATTTTTTTGTTAATTTTGAAAACTTTTTTTCAGTACTGAACTTCGTCTCTTCCTTCTCCATGAACTGACAGAGAAAGTAAGTTTTCAGACTATTACTCATAATAGTATAGATTTTGAGTTATTTTTGTTAAGAAAATACTGTTCAGCTTCTTTTAAACCTTCTTTGTAACTTGAATTTATTTCAAAACCACATTTTGTAAAATAGAGAAACTAACATTTAGATAAAGGTTTTAATTCTTTTTTCATTATTATTATTTATTTCAGGGCCTAAAAAAACTGGGTCTGTCAATCGAGTCATCATATCTTAGTATCCAGAAATTAGTGGCCCGTCTTCAAAAGTATGTAATAGACTTTGCCACATTTTATTTTGACACAAAAAATAAAGCAGTTCTTGTTAAAAATTTGGTTGTTAGTAAAATTTATTTTTCTGTATCAGTTGAAAATTATAATTTTTGTTCTTGTTTAGTATAGTATAGTATTAGAGCTCCCTTACTATGAATTAGCTACATAAAATTATATTGAATTATTGCAATCATTGTAATGACTATTTTGGTGGTTCAATTGGCTTCTCATGTCGTTTTATTTATGTATAATTTATTTTGATTAAGCATAGTCTGAAGTTATATGGGATGAAACCATTGAACCAGAATGTTGAAATCTGGTAGACAAGGAGTTAATTTCTTAGACTTTATGACCATTTAAGTTTAAATCTAAGTCAGTTTATGATGTTCACTTTTGTTTTCCTTATTCATATAATAATTCACTACTCTTTCTTAGTGTTTTAGAATAATTTGGTGCAAAATTTCCAATCTTTTATATAGAAAAAAACTATTTTCAAGTATTCAATTCCTTACATGCTGAAAATAAAAGTGAAGATAAATGGAATTGATTGGGGCCATTGGAATAATTTAACAATAAAGTTTTGTTTGTTCGTCAAAGCTACTTGGGACAGTGGATAGGCAATCGAACTCTTGATTTGCAGTACGGGTGTTCGATTCTTAGTTGTTCTGTCCTGTTCACTTGTGGATTAATACCTTTGGGAAAGGTATGAATCCCCATATCCCTCCCAGCTATGGATTAAATAATGACCTCCCTTAATTGGGATATACACGTGGCTGGGGATCACTTGTGAATTTCAAATTCCCATGAAACTTGCCACTGAATTGTGTGTTCAGTTGTTGAGCCAGCTTAACCTGCAAAGGTCAATATGTCGACCACAAACACAGAGCCTCATATTAGAAATTTCAGTATATTATTGTTTTTTTATTTTTATTTTTTATTGAATATTGAAATAAAAATCTCCTCTCCCACAAAAAAAAGACAGTTATCTGTATTTAACTTCAGGATTTAGTTAAATAAATTGATAAAATGATTTTTCACCAAAACCTTTCTCTTTTCAGTGTTGGTGTATCAATTGTTAGTCATTTAAGTGACCTTCATGGAATGTCCATGTGGTATGATCGTTTTGGTATAGTTGGACTGACCAGTAACAGTCTCCATGAAGCTGTTATGGCTGCTGGTACGTTTATGCTGAAAGCCAGTGAATTGCATCAGTAAGGATGGATTTTTTTCTCATATTTGAGTTTGTATTCATTTCTAGTAAGTACATAGCCTTTTGTTTTAGGAAAAGGTCTTGTGATTTTCATATTTTGTTAGATCTTTTAGTACCCATGGTCTGTTTGTTAGTACTACAAACATAATAAATATATAATAATTAAAAGAAAATGGTTATTACAGGTTAATTGAAAACTATCATCCAGTTTATTAGTAGCTGAATTTTGCATTCTTCTTTTTTTTTTTAATAGGGTTATTGATAGAAGCATAAAAAGTCTAAAGGCTTTTTTTAGATGGCTCTATGTTGGTAAGTTTTTTGTTTTTTTTACAAATCTGTTCATCTTTGTGTATCATAGAAATTAATGCAAAAACAATCGTTTAGATTTTAAAGGCAATGCTTTCTTTGTATTTCAATTTTCTTTATTATCTTTCTTTTAATAAAATGAAAATTTGTCTACACTTACTGTATATATTGTAGAAATAAAGTTTAATCTATTTAGTATACTATTCGAAACTAGTACTGATTTATACAACCCTTTTAATAATACCCCAAAACTAGGAAAAGTGGATCATTTCATCATTTCAAGGTTCATGTTGTATAGGATTTCTGAAAATAAAGCTCACATAAAAAAATTATGTAAAAGCAGTGGTGTTGGTTCCTAAAAATAGTTTTTTTGTTGTTTGTTTTAAAATTTAAATATATTTATTTGCTTTATTTTTTCCCCCAGTGATTTTACGGCTTGGGGGAGATCAGCAACCCCCTCAGGAAATGAGTAAGGTAAAAAATTTTACATTGTTACATTTTAATATTACCAATATTTAAAGGCATGTTAGTTGGGGATTGGTGAAATATTCACTGCTAAAAGTTAACCAGCAGCTAAGAATGTAAACAAGTAAAATGAAGATGGGCCAGGGACAGAAAAACTTGAAAAATCAAATATGTTTTTCCTTTTTTTCTATTATTTACTCTTTATCTTTTCTGATATTTTTCTTGGAAAGTTTATTGCTCATTATTTTTTAGGTTTTTTTTTAATGAGGCTCAATAATTAAAATTATTTAGATTTTTGTTCTCATCTTCATTGCCACTTGAACAATGTCTTGGTCCATTTATCTTTTAACCATTTTCAGGTATCACTTGTAGATAGTTGTTGAAAGAAGAAAATAATAGCAATATCATCGTTATTCAGTTGTTTTTGTTCCCGATGGAATTGAGTGAAACAAATCAAACCTCCATGTCCCCTCTGAATATATATTATAATTTGTATCAATTCTCTCTTCTGATTGGTCTATCTTCTACACACTTCAGTATAGTGGGATTGCTGAAATTTTAACGGTCATACCCTTACTCATTAGACTCATATTGCAACTCACTTTCAGTTACTTTTGAAGTTTTAATTATGGATAACATTCTTTTTGTTAATTTCAGATGACACAGCATGATATCAATTTCGTAGCTGAATTTATTCGAGATAATTTTGACCAATTAACATTGGTAAGGTTGTCTCATGATTTAAAAAATTTTATTTCATTCATTTTTATCGTCTGCATTTTAGTAAATTCTATACAATTCAGTTAGGTATTTATATTCATGATTCATGTAACATTTCATTAATACAAGTTCCTTCTACTAAAATAACAAAACACTATTTCTTCTCCATAATAATGATTGCCAGTTGTCATATTAGAAACTTTACCAAGATAACCATGACAATATATAACTTAAACACAAATGGAAAAACAATGTTTATTGCTCCTATCAAAAGTTTGACAGTTTTATTCTTAATCTTAGATAAAACTATCATTTTAAACATTTAAAATCTTTTGGCTTTTGCCTGTATATTGATACTAGATGAAAATTAAATCAATAACGTTTTTTACTACTGTTAAATATGTTTTCTTTATGATTACAACTTAAATTCCAATTTAAAAATAATAAGTCTTGAAAAGTTTTTCTAAAACAGAGAGAAAAATTATATCAAATATATGGAGTGCTTTTACAACAGCACTAACAATTTGTTTTGAATCATGAAATTGTAGAATCAGTTTATTTTTATAACATAAAAAGTTTTTTTCTCTTTTTTCTTTTTCATACCTTTTTTTTCCAAATTCGAATAACTAAACTAAGACAGAACTTTACATGAAAAAAAGGCACCTCCTTGGCCTTAAATGACATTACAGGAGTTGATAGGCCAATAAACTGAACAATCAATCAAAATCTAATTTCAAATATTTGATGTGAGTCTTCGCAAAGTATTTTTTTGCCTGGGTTTATCAACAAGAGTTATCACCCTTGATATTCAAACATATGAATGAGACTAAATTAGTCTTGAGAATTTTAAGATTTTAGAATTAAAAACAAAAACTACTAAAGTGATCGTGTTAGAGGCCTGTAATTTTTGTTTCTGAAAAAATAATTTCTGCTGGTATGTCAACATTTTCATATGCAAATCTCAGCTTCTCTTCTTTAAAGAATATCTAGATCTTAATAGCTATTTTCCAGAATAAAAGACTAAAAAAATGTTAGATTTTTGTGTTTGATTCACTACAGGATGAAGATGATGCTAAAAAACCTGGTTTTAAACTTGAAAAAGTTGGTCAAGTAAGTAAAACAACCAAATACCTTCTACATTAATTTTACTTTTGTCCCAATACTGCAGACCACTATCCTATTATCAATTGTTTCTCTTGTTTTATGTTAAAATATGATTTTACTTATTACTATTTTCATATAAATCTTCTCATATTCTATTAATATATAAACTGAATTATTTCATTTCTTAGTGTACAAGGACCTCTTATCTATTTGTTTGTATCAAAACAGTAAAGGTAATGTGTTACCCATTTTGATATGAGTGGCAGGCATTGGTAATATAAAAAAAATGCAGTTGTTCCGATTACGTTCACATTTGGACTAATGCCATTGGGAAAAGTATGAATCCCCAGATTCCCTCCAACTATAGATTAAATAGTATAGCCAGTGTTATTCAAAAACTGTGTCAACAAAAAGAACACTTCTCAAAAAAACAAAAAAGATTGTTTTAATGACTGAAAAAAGTTGATATGTTGTAAAACAAAACAAATCCATTTTGCTATAACTTGATACTAAAACTGAATGACAGTTGTTTGTATAGTATAATGTAATTGCAATCAATTTATGTAAAACATTATAGCAAACTGTTGGTAGGTCATTGAACACAACCAAACCATACTAAAGCCTTATATATTAATCAGTGCTAGCCATCACTTTGGTGGCTAAATGGATGCATAAGGAATGATTAAAAGTAGTCAGTGTTTATCTAACTCAACCAAAGTCCACGGCTGTACTTCTAACTTGAAAGTTCATACTCCAATGCAAAAATATTGATATATCTCGATTCACCCCCATAAGTTATGACCTTTCATATGAAGACTGGATTCATTGATCTGAGTTGAGAAATATGGTTCTTAACTTAACTGACATTAAATTACCCATAAAGGTTGATAGGTAAAAAAGAAAAAAAGAAATATGGTTCTTGCTAAATTGTTGTGCAGGAAAGAAAAACTGGAATGAAAACTCAAGGCATTCATAAAGTTTAAGTTTTATACAAGAATTTTGTGTGGAACAAATAATTTTCAAGAGAAGAAAAAATAGGACTAAGCTCCTTCAGAGAGAGAAAACAAATGGAAGAAAAGAAAGAAAGAAAGAAAAAGTTAGCAAAAAATATTAATATATCCAATGGTCAACTCTTCACAGTAACTGGCTAATAGTTATCCAATATTAATTTTTCTTTTTCTTGTTGTGTACCTATCACAGCTACTGTTGCAGAATATTCACTCTCTACATCACTCTTATCACAATACATTTGCTCATTACTTTCTAAATTTTGACTCCAACCTCATCTCTCATCCCTTCTGATTTCATATCCTCTTCATATTTCATGCCTATCATCTTATTCAATCTTAAAGTAAAAAAAGTTTATTGCATAAAAAATTGATTTTAAAAATTTGTTTTGATGTTGAAATTTTTTTGAATAACATTCCTTGTTTGTTTTGACATCTTTTAATGTTCTGTATAATTAAAAAAAAAGTTTTATTGAAGTTTGTTTTCAATTGAATGAAATTAATAAACAATTTGTTTTCAGTATTTAAGAAAAGAAGACTTACAGTTTCCTGCAGATAATTCCAAGAATCCATGGATGAAGTTTTGTGACCGGGAACCTGCCATGGCTGGTAAGTGAAAATCTTGCTTTGCTTTTATTCAGGTGCAAGAAGATCAATAGGATTTAGGAATATTGGGTTAATGATGTGATATTTACTTTTTTGTGCTAGTTTTAATTTAAATTTACATTATTTTTGAAAACAATAATTTTCTATTTATTTTACCATGTTTTTAGAATTTTTTTATTTGATTTGGTTTGGTTTGGCTGAGTTTTAATGGCATTTCAATCCTTTGTGTCATTTAATGCTAATGCTAATAATAATTTTTCATGTGCTGAATAAAGTGAGTCATAACCTCAACATGCTACAGATGTTGTTTGCTAAAAAATGTTGTTTATTTACATTTTTGAAGTGAGGGGCTGTATTTGACATGTGAGATAAGAAAAAAGGGAAACAATGTGAGAGAATGAAAACTGCTAGATTTTTCTGATGTCAAGCTGTTGAACTGTTTTCAATTATATTGTAATTTTTGGATAGAAACGGTGTGTTATTTTTTTGAATTTTATATACTTTGTGACAATCTCTGTGGTTGGTGACTAAAATGACAATATGTCTGCAGTTGACAACTGAGTCAAACAACCATCTTTTGAAATATCCCTACATAATTAATTCACTTGATTCTTTTTAAATCTGAACAATTAGCAAGACGAATAGCAAGATGGCTCACCCAGTCTATTCCTGTGTTAAAGAAAGTATTTTGTTTCACTCTTAATATGTTCAATAAAAAAAATAAAGCCAATGAATTATATATGGAAATTTTTAAAGAATGATTGATTCAGTCGGCAACTGCAGACATTGTCACAACTGTTTTTATTTCTTATCAAGATTGTGATACCCTTGGATTTAAACTTGTATGTTATTTCTATTGTTATTTTGTTGCTGTGTTTATTAATATAAAGAATTATATTTTTTTTTCAATATCATTTTGTTAACACATTCTTAAGATTGTACTAATTGCATAATTTTATTCACATTAGAAGGATTTATTTGGATTCATACTCCTTCCAGAAGCTGTTAGCTCAAATGTAGATGTAACAAAATGACCAGGATTAGAACTTGCTTATTACCATTTCAAAATCTAAGCACTTATCCACTGCTTAATGAAGCCTACCTTTTACTTTAATTTAAAAGTAAATATGCTAAAACTTTTAAAGTGTAATCTAATTTCAATTAGTGAAAATCATTTTAGGGGTTGGTATCAGACCATTTTTAGAGTAAAAACGAGAACTTCTTAGTCATGAATTGGTCCATCATCACTGAGTCTTTAGGGAAGAAAGTATGATGAATGAAAAAAAAAAAATGAAATCTTTATTGATCCTATGATAGCTATCACTGCAGAAATGATCAAACTGGCATTTAATTTCAATCAATAAATTATCAGATAAAATTTTCATAAGAAATCAAATTTCTATTTGATAAAACGAATAACCAAAACATTGCTTTTGTGATTCTAATTATTATCTTAAGTTTTCTTGGACAATTTTTTTTTCTTTATAGCAAGTACATTGCTCTACCCAGTAAAGCCGAATAAATCCCTGGTTCAAGTGCAGCAGATTTTAGAAGATAAAGTTGAAGTGGCTCTCACTAAACCAACAGTATGGGCTTTTCTGGTTTTCCATTTATTTAGTTTTTTATTCACGGTTAAACTTGCATATTTTATTGTCTTAATAACATTTTCAAATGTCTATTCTTTGATTGAAGTAACTTTTGACAGGAGGATAAGTAATTTCTGTCTTTATAAAAAAAAATTGATATTCTGATGAAGTAAGTTAATTTGATCCCATTAAAAGGATAGAGTATCTTTACAGTTATATTTGGTTCTATTTCAAATAGTCCTTAGAAAATAAATTATTCTATTCTTAGTAACAAGTACTCAAACTACATTTGATACTGAATACAAAATCATTTGAGTTCCATAAATCTTTTCTTAAAACTAGCTTTATTTAAACTGATTTTTTAAAATAAAATTCTTAGTTCTTAATCAGAAAGGATGATTTTTTTATCACTACTTGTTAATCAATTTTTCTTAAGATTAAATTATTAGTTCATCAAAAAATTTTGCAGGAAGTTAGGTCATAGTATTTTTAGAGTATGTATTGTGTAAGACTGTCTCAATTCAAAGAAGACAAGATAAATTAAAACAAATTATTTTTCTTTAAATTATCGTAATTTCTAAGAAAAATCTCTGCATTTCAGAGAATTGCACTTGGCATGAAATCATTTTGTATAATTGAAAATGTGTATTATTGTTGAAGCCATGTTTACTTTATTTATTTCTCCTTCTTTCAGACCGTTATTGGAAGAGAATGCCATTGTACAAGTTTATTGAAGTTGTTCTCTTCACAACATCAAATAAAGTAAGTCAACGTTACGTTTTCAATTGTTATATAGTGACAATAACAACAAACTCCATACTAAGGGTTTTGACTGTTTGTTCTTTATTTTCTCAAGTGGATGAAAAGGCAGTTGAGAGAGGGCTGAAAATGTCTGGCACGCAGTGTATGGCTGACTAGCTATGAATCAACTGTGAAATCCCTCTTTGTCCTTCACCAAAAATGTCTCCTTATTTTTCTTCGCCCGTCTCTACCTCCAGTGCAAACAGGTACACGTCACCTCACATCAATATGGAATTCTAATATCTATTGGCCTATGGCTGCCTTTGTTTTTGGCAACATGTATCTGTTGACCAACTACAACCAGTCATTTCCTGTTTCCTCTATTCTACAACTGCTGGTGGTGTCAGCCAGTACAATGTCCAACATTATCACAGTAAAACCTATAAGGGAAGAATAGCAAAAAGTAAATATAATCTATTTCTCACCATCATTTAGTAAAGCTAGCTTGGATATTCATCACCATATCATTCCATCTATCCAAGTCTTGGATCAAGGTTGCTAGGTCCTCGCGGAAACAAATTGTATCTGTACATAATTTTTTTCTGAACTACCCACATGAACAGAACCATGATAGGTGTTCTGGAAAATGCATTCTGTCTCCATGCATAATTGTTGAATAATCTAGAATGGAGCTATAAAGCTAAGATTTAGTTGGGTGCAGCTTTCATGAAAAATTCTATCCTGTTCTCAACATTCTTGTATATGTACCATCAAGTTTAGATTTAAGGGATTTGGTCAGTGTTTATCTAGAAAAATGGCAAGCCATAGAAAAATACAATCAGCCATCGACAGACAACAGTCTATTTATGTCCTTACTAAATCACCTAACAGAGAACTATTGAGTCAGTACTTAAGTAAAAAGCCATACTTTTTCTTCTGTACTAGCCTGTACTATTACAGTAACTTGATATTGTTATAAAAGTGCATGTATATGAATAACTATTTAACTTATCTCTATAACACATACTGTGTTCTTTATACTATTGTCATTTATGAAGCCAAACAGATTAATTCAAACTAGAAAAACATAAAAAAAACAATTGAACATATTATTTTTGCAATTGACATAGATTCAATTCTCCAGTAACTTTTTAATGATATACATTTTTTGTTATTATTATTTCATAGACTTTTTGCTTCGATCTTCCTAAAAATCTAAAATGTAAATGATTTGTACTTTTTTTTCAAATGATTTAATCCTGAACACCCACACTTTATTAAAAAAAGTAAGATTTTATAAATCAAACAACCTAATTATAATAAAATTGATTAATAAATGTATAATTATGATGTGCTGAAAATTTACTTCGTATTGAAAAATTATTCCATGATTTTTCATTATTGTTTTAAATAAAAAAAATCTGAAGAAAAATATGTTATATTCCATTGATCTTGTGGACTGATTTTTATATAGGCTAAAAAACAAAACAGTAAAAGTTCAAGGGAGATAACTCTCATTTAGTTGCTCTGTGATACACATGGACTGATGTATAAATCTATAGATCTTTACAAATGATTTTTGGAAACCAACTTGTCAAATCTGAAGCCATCTATGTAGATTAGTGGTTTTCAAAGTGGGTGAGTAAACAGTTGGATGAGTGGCGTGAAAATTGTGAAGCAATTGGAGCAATTACAGTAAAATGTGACATTGGTTTTAGTGGAAAGGTCAGAAAAACGTGTGAAAATCGTTAAAATTCTTTTAAACATTATAGAAAAAGAATTATATTATTCTGCTTTTCATCTGATAAAATTCAGGGTTTTATCTTTCTGGAAAAAACAAAGTTGTCCAGTAATAATGGAGACATACCACTCTCAATATTTCAGGGGTCTAGTGTGTATGTGTTATGACATTTAACATTACCGTTGTTCTGGTGTTACTTGGGTACTGGCATTATAATTCCATAGTCTGAATACCTATCACCGTCTCAAATAGACTCCACAAATTGTAAGTAGAGGGTGTAACATATGGGGCAAAAAATTATAGCTTAAATCCTAATCAGTTTGTTACCGGCCTTTTCAGACTAAATATTTGAATCTCTTCATTCTTTAGCTATAGTTTTAACAGGATTTTTGTTATCAATCTAATAATTCACATATATTATTGTTATGAGGACTTACCCTTTTCACCCCATAATGGACTCTACAAACCTCTATATAAACTCTGAGCCTAAGTCATTCGCAAGGAAAATATCACGAGACTGTAAACTATCCGATCTTATAATCGGAAGCACCGACAAACTTTACCTCTGTATTCACTTTCAGTTTTAATATAATTCTATCTATCTCATCCTCATCGCCAATTCTTTGGGGGACATTCTCTGACCCCGACAACATCTATTTAGAAAATTAGTTCTGGAATTAAATTGCTAAAGGCTGTAATCCAAAAAAGTAAGAAAATCAATTAAACTGTAATTAAAAAAGAAAAATGTACATTTTTTCCTGAGTTATGGTGTGAAAAAAAATTATCTTAGTTTTCTGAATGTAAACATAAAAAAACTCTTATTTTAGAATAGTATTAAAATTTTTATTTTTTCATTTTCCAGGAAAGATCTTGACTTGGTTCCACGGATTGCACAGTGAGTCATTTTCCATTTTTTTTCTTTATATCATTACCTTATTTAGTATGCTTCAAATTTAATATTTTTTCGAAAAAAAACTGTAACTACACTCCCAAATCTGTTTTAGACATCCCAAATGAAATATGAACAATACGCTAGATCTATACTTTTTTGTTATATTAATATATGATACGATAATGTAAGAGTACTGTTTTCAAAACCTTATTGTTCTGGAGCAAAGCAAAAGTTTTTCATATAACCATAATAAAACAACTTATCAAGCCACATTAAAAAAATTTTGACAAATTTAAAAAATATTTTATTAGTAATTAATCAACAAAACAAAGTCACTAACTAGTAAACAATGATATAACATCTTCATTAAATTCAATATATTATTGCTTCTTTAGAAATCATTATTAAAATTTATTTTTATTTGTTCTCCCATATTTTTTATGCTTTGAACAGTTATCAAATATGATTAATCTACTTTTAAGTTTAGAGTCATTTTTGTAGGGTGATAACGAGGGCTCAAGTTGTCAATTGAAAGATAAATATTTTATATATAAAAGAAAACAAACTCTCCAAATTGTAAACAATCAATAATTAAAAATATTCCAAATAAAAGGTACTGCAGTAATCCAATATTAGTATTAACACCCCACTCAATGCATTAAGTTCAAAATAGCTGTTCAGCTTGTTTTATAAATAGTTTAAGCTGTTTCCTTGGATTAGATCTTCAAAGAAAATCAAAAAGTTGATATAATAGAGAAAACACATTTTTTATCTTATTATTGCCTAATTATATGAGAGTTGTTCCAAAATTAATACCTCCTATTTCTTAAAAGTTGAAGAGCCTCAAATACTGGAGTGATACCATTAAAACAAGCAACCATTTGTGCTCAAGAATTTTTTTTTTTCTATATGGTCATTACCATTCTCAATGCAATTCAATTTTGCCAGCGATGGATGAAGCAGTCCATTTTCATGTCCAGAGCACGCCTTTTAACCACATCTGAAATCTACGTACCCATCTACCTGTGCTGACATCAAATGCATCATCTTCATAAATGTTTAACAGGCAACAGTGAATGTTAATTCAATTTTTTCTGTATCAGTAATTTAATGACACATCTTTGCATCTGATGCATGGTTACTTTCTTAGAGTCTCACACTGTCTATATCTGCAGCAGAATGATTAAACTTTCAGGTCATGAATGCATAAGTTCAGTCATCATAACAATTCAATTTGCAACCCACTTTGATCCATTCGGTTGGAATTGAAAAAAAAAGGAGGCATTACTTTTGGAACAACCTTCATAGAAACCTCTTATAATCTGGATCATTGAAAGGGAGACAGATATACACACAGTATTTGTGCCAAAGATGTTGTTACAGGTCTTGATTCAAAAAGATTGCCAACCTTGTATGATTAAATGTCTGATACAAAATCTTTTTCCCCCTAATCTAGCCTACCTTTGATTTTGTGTGGTTGTTTTCCAGATTTTCTGTCAACTATGGAACTCAATTATACACAGTATTCACCACAGCAACACTACCTTGTGATAACCTCTACATTATCCGAACACCAGAAACATCTGAGAGGTAAATAGCTGAAATTTAAAAAAAGATATATATACGTATATATAGATGTATATATTATGATTATGACCCTGGGTTTCCGCACCGATAAATATGTATAACTGCCCTATTTTTAATAATATTGAGCACTCTACTTTGTAATACAGTAACAAACTTAGACTCTTGCCCAAATAAATTTTGGACGGAACCAAAACAAATATGTATATAGATGTGTATATATATATATATGTATATTCAGGAAAATATAAACGTTTAAATTTTTTCTCCCTCATTTAAATCTCTGAAGATGCCATAAAGGCAAAACATGTTAGATTTTATATATTTCTTATATATATATATATATCCTTGTTTGTCCATTTGTTTTCTCAAATCAGGTTGTTTTTTTTTTACAAAATTTTGTATGAAACTAATGTAGATTTTTAAAAAAAATTCTTACCAATTATTTGCAAATACTTGAAACTTTCTAGATTACCAATATTGAAATATTCAGGTTTCTATTCTCTTCTTTATTGGATTCACAATGTGCCTTACACTTAATCTTAGGAACTTTCAAGTCTAACAAATTTAATGATAATGCTATATCTATTGCATTTAATTAAACAAGGGCTTAGATTTGTAGTTCTGAGAGTGCTTGCTCATTCAACATAATGTTTCTTAAGTTTGAGTAGTGCCTGAAGAAGGCTGAAGAATGTATTGGGCAAAACATTGTGAATATATCAATAAAGAGGAAAATACAAGTTTGAATAATGATAATAAAAACCTCCTAGAGGCTTTGCAAATCCTCTAAAATTTTAATTAATGGTTATATAGCAAACTTTAATACCAATGACACCAAGAAAATTCAGAAATAGATTGATGATATCACCTAATATAAATTATTTTAAATGTTTAGTTAGCTTTTAACCTCTCCCCCCAAATATATATTTTCTAATTTGGTTATGTACTTAAACTAAGTATTAATGATGATAGGGAAAATGAAAATCTGGTATAGGCCATAATTTGAATACTTAGTAATTATCTAAAAGTTCCTTGTTTATTTTTCACTTGGTTGCTAATATATCATATATCTTTCTCTCTCTCTTTTCTTTCCTATGTTTATATGATTTTATTATTCTGCTTTTCTGTTTTGCCTCTAACACTTTGTATGCCTCCTATTCCTCCACCACTCCTCTCTCTGTTTTTCTGTGAATTGCCCTTCTTTCTGCAGATAAAAAAGTTACTCTTCCTTTACTAATAATTGAACCTATTATATTTTTCTCTCTCTCTTTCTCAGGGTGAAAGATTCTTTCCAAGTTGCTTCTATTTATATAAAATCCCTTGGACCCGAAGATGATGAGGATGAAGAGGAAACTGAAATAAACAAGGATAATTCATTGAATACATCAAGGTAGGAAAAAAACATTCTTTCTCTCTTCTTTCTTGAAATTTTCTTCAATTGTATTTGTCTTGGATTTTGGAAATTTAGTTTTTTGTCAAGAACTCTGTCCAGAAGTCCATTTAGGAGTACTTTCAAATTCTTTACTGATACATTTTATTTTAGTTCTTTTTATTTCTTTAAAAATCTATCAAAAAATACATAAATTAAACAGACTTGGCAGAGATTGATCTTGGATAAATCAATACAACTACTTCAGAAAATATTATGGCCAATAAATGTGTGTACTCCATTTCATGTAGATTTGAAAAAAACATACAAACGTTAGACATACCACCCATTGAAAGTAAAGAGAGAAAATCATTGACTAGTTGATAAGTACAGATATTAAAGAAAAAAATGGATAACAGCTTGGCTTTATCAATAGTGTATTTTTTGCACATTCAGCTGCTTTTAATGGTTTTGCTATAGTTGTAAAAGTGGGTTGACAAACATGCTTAATGCTGTTCATGCTTCAATGGGTTGAAGCAAGGCTTTAAAATCCAGTTTTAGGCTGGCTTAGTGTGGTAAACTGTATTATATAAGTAAAACAGGAACGAGTTTTCGGTTCGTTCCAACAATCAATACTAGAACCGTCTT
>JAYKTE010064447.1:0-14491 GCA_036873565.1 Xipholeptos notoides
CTTTATTAGTTTTAGTGTTTATGTTACCTGTATATATTTTGATAACTTATATTTAGCAATAATTTAGATAAGTAAGGTTTTTAATATTTTCTTTGCTCACTTAGTAATTTTTTTTTTATTCCTCAGGAACAAAATTGATTTTTAGATCTATTATGAACCTTGGTTTTTTTTTCATTTTTCACTTATAAAAAAAATCTGTATAACAATAGTAAGTTTCATTTTATATACAACATATTTTGTATATAGAAGTTATATTGTTTTAATACAATTAGATTCTAAAATGAGAACATTTTTGAAGGACATATATATTTATGTGACTTGTATACTCATTCTATAAAAAAAATGATAAAGATATCAGAATGAAAAAAGGAAAAAACAACCAAAGAAATATGGTTAAGCATTAGAGTAAATTTACTTATGAAATATTTTCATAAATTGACACCTTTGTTAAAACCCTTTTCTCTTTTTATCACCTAAAGATTAACATTTTTTTGTTCAACTATAGCTCTGCCATATCTGGTTTGATTGTAAGCCAACTTTTAGTGTTAGTGCTTCAAATCTAT
Source organism: Xipholeptos notoides (assembly GCA_036873565.1). Classification (NCBI taxonomy): domain Eukaryota; kingdom Metazoa; phylum Mollusca; class Cephalopoda; family Idiosepiidae; genus Xipholeptos; species Xipholeptos notoides. The sequence continues at coordinate 564 of JAYKTE010064447.1, forward strand.
TTCATGAGCATTACGTTTTTTTCTTTGTTTTTTTATAATTGCTTTTTTTTCATTAAATCGTAAAGGATTTTAGAGGAGATGACTAAGTAAGATTAAATTAGATTAGATTTATCTATTTCTATTTTAGGAACTTATGGTAGTTTAATGTATATTTTAAAGTCCTTTTCATAAGGAAAATATTAAAAATGCTATATTTTTCAAAAGGACACTGTTAAACATTGACAGAAATATTTGGTCAAAAATATTGTCATACATATGCAATAATAATCTTAAAACATTGTCACACTGGTTGTTTTATTTGAAAAATGTAATCCATATAAATTAATTGAATTATGTATTTAGGAAAATATTTAAAAAATATTTCATTTTCTATTTGATTTCCTTTCTCTTCTACCAAAAATAGTTTTTAGGCTTCTAATTGATTTTAACTACTTCTATGATTTGCTTTCATTTATTTTTACTATCCACCAGACTCAGATCTCATACCACAAATGCAAGATTAGATTTTCATTCTAAATTAACATAACAATTTTTGAAAGTTATTAAAACAGTGTTATTTAGTTTTTAAAATTTCATTTTATTTATTTATTTATTTATCTATTTTTGTTTGACTTTAAAATTTACCTAATGGAATCTTTGGACATTCCAATTAACAATATGTCCTTACAAAACTTATTTACTGCCATTAATATCCATTGTTACAATTAAACTAAAACTCAAAATTATTTTCCAATAACTCTTTCATTAAAACAATAATGATTTCCTTTGCATCTTTTTTATTATGGATAAATTAATCCAATTTTTTCCAATCAAAGTTGAATACTAGTTTCAATCAACAAATGTTTTTCACTTTAGGATTGAAATAAAACTTTGAGAGTGTGGGTTTCAATCCCACTCAAAAGCAAGAATAACTAAGAATGCATTATATAACTTAAGACTTGAGCCCAGTCATAGTAAACAGAATCATCACTAACCCTATAAAATTAAATAAAATGTCTAGTTGGAAATTTCATGAAGGCTTTCAATTAAAACATGAAGGTTCCATTTTTTTTTACCAGAATCACTAGAAAAGGGTAGAGTGGCCAAAATGTTGTAACAATAAAGATAAAGACAAACAGTCTGAAAATTCTAAAACACAAATTACCAAGCTTTGTTTTAAGGGTTTTGATGAACTATTACCAAAAATAGGGAAACAAATCCACAAGTTATATTTTATAGTTTTTCTTTGTTTTTTTTTTAATAGATATTCACCATTGTTTCAACAAAACCAAAATTTTCATTAATTGATAACTTGATTCAACTTTAAATAGCCTGAAATGGGTTACTTTGAAATTTATTCTTCAGTTTAATATTTTGCTTAAAAAATCCATTACAATATTTAGTTAATCATAGAAATTTATTCGTAATAGCTGTACATTACTAGTTGCCCACAGTGCAGAAGTACAGCGTGTCAAGCAAGCGGAGCTCAAGTGGCAGATGCAGAAAGACAGAGCAACCAAATGCAACAGTTTAGCCCCTTCACACTTTTGCCCCACCTGGGAGAGACTTTCTTGTAAATCTTGGCCTTATCAGCCATAAATGAAAACACTAAGCCAAGTGATATAAATGTCAGAGGTCATCCTCGAATTCGAGGGACAAACATTCATTCACATTACTAGTTGTTTTTGTTAACTGAGGATTTAGCCCAAATGTACTTTTTCATTTTTCATTTAGTAAAATGTATATGCTTAATACTCGGATATGATTTTATTTTTCCATCATAAAATGATAGCACAAGTAAGAAAAAAAAAAAGAAGTAAGATGAGAAAACTAAAAAACTTATTCTGGTTTCTTCATGAAAATCATAACAAAATAATAGAAACTAAAAATTTCAGAGTATCTAACATTGCATGTAAGCATTTGATGTTATTTGTTTCATTGCTTCTATGTTATTTTGTTGACTTAGGAACTTCTTTTTGATCAGCAAAGTTTTTCAAATTTACAGGATATCCAGTTCTGCTAAGACCCATATTTAACTAGTTATGTATTAATACTTGTACTGGTAAATATATATTTTGAAAGACTTGCCTTTGACTCATAGAAATCTAATTGGATTAGTGAACCTCAGTAGTAAAATGTTAGTCTTCAGTGTTCTGCATTCAATTCACAGTCAATGTACAAAGTTTTTCCATTTTTACCTTTACAGTAGTTATTCAATTTGGTTGACTTTGAACAGGCACTATTCTTATTATAGTATGAACAATTAACGCTGGTTACTATCAGGACTTTAATGCTGTTAGCAATCAATAGATTTCTCTGGAGTGAGTACACTAATACATTCTAATCTGAGAGCGTATGGTACTATGCCTTCTTCAGTCCTGACTTTATCGTACGGGCATCACTCCAGTTCCCACCAGCATAGGTCCTATTCTGTCAACATTTAATGGAACATCCTAAAGTTAAGAGCTACATAGAGCAACTATTTTAGACTCCATTCCAGCCTCAATTGGCCTATACAGGAGATAATTTCCACTTTTACTGGAAAGTTTATATATCATTTATTTTTTGTAGAATTTCTAATTGGAAATAGTTTTTACAATATAAAAACTTCTATTTTTCAGTAAATATATTTATTTAAAATGGTGTATTTCAAAAAGCGATTGCTTTCTTTCATTGAAAAATTATTTTACTCTGTTAGTATAGTAAAATTGAAAAAATAAAAATTTCTGTTTTCAATTTATAATACATTTATTCAATTGCGTTATATTCATTACGTTAATTTTTTTTTATAATTAATCGTTTTAGCTGACTATAGTAAATATTCTTTATAAGATGGTTAGAGTTTTGTGTTCTTCGAATCTACAATGGTTTAGAAAATTATGGGGGACAAAATTCTGTTGTGAAAATATGACACAAACTTTGATTTATCGTGCAACAATAGAAAAATGTTTATCAATGTATAAAAATGAAAAGTTATAAACTAAAAACTAGAAATATAAATGGAGGAAGAAACATTTTTTTCAGTAAAAATATACTTGCTTAAACTATTTCTGAAAGAGCTTAAATGTTCTTTAAACTTTTTATTTTTCATAATGGCTAGATTTTTTTTACCCTTCATCTGGATTCTTAAAAATTGACCTTATTTTATGATAGTTGATGAAAAAGATTAAGGAAATATAAAGTGTAATTATTTAAAAAATTGTTTTACTGTAGTTTAAAAAGTGGTAAAGTTTATTTTTAAAAGATGTGCTTTTTAAAAAAAAAAAAAAACTTAAATAAAGAATTGTTCATTTTGAATAATGTAACAGCTTAAGGAGGCCACAACAGTCAATCAACTTATTATTCATTTATGATGTAATTGTGAGTCCTAAACATTATTTTCTTCTTAGTTCATCCACTCTATGATGTTTCATTTTGAGCTTTTGTTATGGCTTCTCTTTGATGAGTTACAACTTTGAAGTGAACCAAAACTGCATTATCCACTCATATGAATTAGAATAATTAGCCGTACTGACAATCAATCTATAAATGGTGGAACCAGCCAGTAAGCAGATTGCAATAAATCATATCATGGTTGTGAGCAGGGAAAGCCACATTCTATAAAAAGATACCCCCTCATAAAATTTTTCTCCTCTTACCTCATTTCCAACATTCGCTTCTGAAGTTTTCTTTCATACTTGTGCATGCTATTTGCTTGCACCTAGAGCTAGGATGAGTTTTCAGGCCACTGAGTGACCTGAAGGTTCTTTACATATATACATCAACTAGAAATTTATGTTCCTGCAGATTAAATAGGGAAACCTGTCAGAGAAAACTTTGTAATTGGTCAATCAAGCTTATTTTGCTGTCATTGGTTGTCAGTGTCACTACTTTTCAGTTCCTGTTTCTCTTAAAACAGATTCATTGAGTTAAATTATTTTCTGTTTTTATTATACTTTCTATATTTTTATTTTTTTTAAATCTGATTCCTTTAAAAATAAGAGGAAAAAAGATAAACAGAAAATACTTAGATTGTCAGAATCTTTGAAACGAGGCACAATAACATTTTTTTATAGTTTTTGAACAGTTGTCCTCATCCTTATTATCTTCACCATGTTTGGGCTGATGTAGCCCCTGATTTTCTTTGGTTGAATCTTCATATTGTAATTGGGAGCCTTCATGTAAATCTTAATTCAATCCCTTTATTCAATCTACAGGTTTAGACTATACTAGTTTCCTTTACTATAACCAGGTATAAAGGTTAAGTCTTGTAATTTCCCTTTTTTATAACCCTTTTTTTTTTCATGTGGTCATCTTTGATATCCTTTTTCTCTTAGATTATGCAAACAATGTATAAAAATATTCCCTTCATAAAAAGCAGCCCAAACAACAACTTCTAACTACCGGACAACACCCATGTAGTCACTTTGCATTTCATACACATGTACATATGCATAATATATATAAAATACACACGCATTACCAAAGTAGGTGGGTGTACTTTTTAAATTGATACAGTCATTAATTATATACTAAATGATATTCAGGCAATGATATTTTCAGATAAGTTTTTCTACAGCTTTCTTATATTGATTTATTAAAGGCAATTAAAAAGAAAACCAGTCACTATGAAGCATTTCCATGATTAATTAATTTGGTAAATGACAAAAACAGAATACATAATAAAATGAGCAGAGGAGAGGAGGGAGTGTAGGAATACTAAAAAATAAGGTTAAAAAATAATTCATTTCATTTCTTCATAATTGTTCTAGGGTCGTTTCAAAAGTAATGCCTCCTATTTTATTTTTAAATTCCTCCGAATGGATCAGAGGGAACTGCAAATTGCATTGTTATGATGACTGAATTTATGCATTCATGACCTGAAAGTTTAATCTCTCTGTAGCAGATATTGACAGTGTGGGACTAAGAAAGCAACCTCTGTCATGGATATGCATCAGAAGTAAAGATGCGTCATTGAATTCTTCCATGCAGAAAAAATCAAACCAATAATTTACCAGCAGTGCCTGTTGAACATTTACAAAGACGATGCAATTGATATCAGCACAGCTTGATGGGTTTGTTGATTTCAGTGTAGTGACAGAGATGTGAGTCACAAAGCACACTCTGAGAAGGGTGGTGATTATGTAGAAAAATAAATTCTGGAGCACAAAAAGTTGCTCATTTCAATGGTGCCACTTCCTCTTTATAGCTCTTTAACATTAAAAAAAATAACTTTATAAATAGGTGGCATTACTTTTGGAATGACCCTTGTACAAACATATAATACTTATCTAAAAGGACATTACTATTATTTTATTGTTTGGTATCTAAATTTACTGAAATACCTAGCAGATGTTTAGGTTTCAGTAAATGACCATTACACCAAATATATAATGGATATTAAAATATTTTGTTCCATGGAATAAGATAGATTTTGATTTTATTTTTTAGATACTGGTTCATTCATCTAATGTCCTTCTCTTGCTTCATAGTGTTTTTTTTTCTTTTCTCATTTCACTTTAACATGCTTCTTTGTCTCCTTGGTTGAGGATTAGAATATGCCAACTGCACCACACATTTGCCAACTGCAGATAATAACAATCTCTGAAAGAGCAATTTTAGTAGATAACTCTATTGATTTATAATCTATACTCCAAATAGAACTAGTACTGGAACATTTGTAACATAGATTCATGCTTAGTTGACGTCGTTTAATAGCTTATCACCCCCCCCTTCAGGACCTGTGACCCAATGGATAAAGGTGTTGAGTTTCATCAATTGTAAAGAAGCATTATCTGAAGGTGAGAGTTTCAATTCCAAGATGGTAATTACGAAGTAATTACATTTATAGACTTAACTCACTCATGGTTAATGAAATGAGAACAGTCTACTCCCATGTTTATCGTTATATTTACAATGTTTTAGCTGATATGCCTACTAGCTTTCTTTATTTTTTCTTGTAAAATTTCAGATGTTTTATTGAAAATGGCTAGTCTTTGTAGAAAGAACTTCAAGTCTAATTTAATGTACAGAGGTAGATTATTCTCATTCTGTTAGCTATGGCAAATTACAAGTGTTAAGCTATTTTGAATATTTTTGATTATTTTTGCAATCATCTGAAGATTGCAGATCTAATCAAAATAAAAACAAAGAATTATTAACTCAGTTTTACCCTTCAGTTGTCTGAAGTCATGGCTAATAAAATTGTTACAATTTACTCACCTGTCCACCCCTAAATTAAATAAAGGGGTTTAATTTCAATATGAAAGCTCTTAAGTTCAACAAGAAGCTCCTGAAGGAGGCTAGAAAGCACGACAGATGATAGATTGTGTATATAACAATAAAGATGAGGAGAATACATTGAAATAGGCAAATATTTTATTCAAGAAATTCTAGTGTTTGTTTTTGTTTTTTTTCTTTTTAATTAAATCTGATAGCCAATTAGTAAATTTTTCAACCTTAAAGCTAAATATAATGATGGTCTTTTCCATCTCTGAAGGATCATTTTATCTGTTATCATGTTTTACAAACTGGATACGCTAGTTCGTGTTAATAAGCATGAACTGCTATTAAATATTATAATATGAGAAATATACCTTTAGAGTTTTGTGAAGAGACTTTGATGATATAAGAATTGGATATGAATTATTTGTGTCACTAGGTGTAATTATAGCCTTGGCTAGAAGGGTTTGATATGGAAATGACCTTAGGCTCAAATAACATCCTTAACATCTTCTAAAATAACATTTTGGTTTCATTTTTAGACAAATGTTTTTATTGCTTTTTAAATAGTACTTTTAAGGCTGTTTATAAGAAATATATATAAATGTGGCCTGTTGCAACCAAATAGTTGTAGAGACAATTTAATGTATGCAAATTCGCAGGTGAAATTATTCCTAGTAATTAAATATCAGATCAATTGCTATTACTACTTAGAAACTGGATCCAGAGGGACCTGAAAAACTCTAAAATCCTCAATACCAATAAAATTAAAATCTAGAGCTTCCACTAATAATAAGCTTATATTTGGTATCACACTTGCTAAGGCTGATTGACTAAGTGAAGAGAACAACTGTATTATACTGATAGTATGATACACACAATTTACTAGAAGTTTTATATTTATGATCTTTGGTAAAAATTAGACAGTCTTGTACTATTTTTCCATTGATCTAATAAAAGATTTGTACTTCTTATTCTTTTTATGTGTTCTACATCAGAAGTAATTTATAAATGAAGGAAAAATGCATATGTATAACAAAACCTGTGTGTGTGAATACTTCTTGCAATGCCTAAAGTAGAATGACATAACTAATAGGTGTGTAAAGCAAATTTCATTCTTGTTACTATATGTGGAGGCCCCAGAAATACGGAGAATTGATGTATTGACTTGTCTGGGAATGTTTTTGAAATTATACATTGTAATCTGAAAAGACAAGTTAACCCATATTTGCCGTGTCAGAAGTTCATAGTTATTCTCTAATTCTCCAAAAGAAAGCTAATCAGTCATTTTAGAAAAGGATAGATGAGCTTTAGATTATTAATTGGCCAGAATTGACTGAAAAAGAATAAAGCAGATTTAAGAATCACTAATACTTCTCCAACAATAATCCAGGAATGAATATACTAAATTAATGTTGGAATTATTTTTTCGACTTAGGTCTCCAGGAAAGGATTTATAATCCCCATTAATGAAAGGCGATTAAAAAAAAAATATCATTACTTGGCTTTGTCATGTTTTTCCACACATTCCTACACCCTTATTTATATCTTTATCTAAGGCTTAAAGCTTAATTAAATTGGAATTTTCTTTTTCTTTTTTCAGCTTAAGCTTGTATGTACATTGTACTTTTTGAATATTTATATATACTTACATAAATATTTCTGAAGACTCATGTAAATTTTATCATATAGTTAGTTAAAATAAAGCAAAAATAATGCAAAATAGATTTTTAAACTGCTTGAATTCAGGAGAATTCCAAACTATCTATGTGTGTCACAATTTGTCTATTTTCAATAATATATTATCCTTATTAATAACTAACAACATCTTTAGAATCTTAAGATAAATTCTCAACTGAAAGTGAACTTAATAAATAAACTATAGATGTACTTATTTTTTTTAATATCTAAGGATGTGAAAGGTGACTCCAGTGAAGATAATATATTATTGAAAAAATGCTACACATTTATCACAGCTGGTGTAGTTAAATACTTGGACTTTGAAATACTTTGATTTATGATATTTGAGTTTGAATCCCAGTTGAACCATTACATTCACTTTCAGTTCATAATATATGATTTGAAATTAATTTTGTTTTCTATTTACTTAAAAAAACAAAAACTGTCTAGCCTGCTTATTTAGGTAAATTGAACTATTTTCCTTTGTTAAGCTATGATTCCTGAGTGGTAGATAGCTAGTGTTTACTCAGGTTGATGATTAATTTCACTAGGGCATGGTTGGTGAGGACTGTTTCAAAATTGAGTAATATCTGAAAAAGACTGAGGAGCACATCAGCCGAAATGAAGTGAAGATCACAATAAAGATGAGAGTAGAAGTCCAAATAACCTGAATAATGATAACAATCAAAACCCAACTCATATATTTAAACAATAGAACAAAAAAAAATAGATTTAGAAAATGTGAAAATAAAAATATCAATGTGCAAAAAAATTGTTCAAATAAATTCAATGAAAGACAAGTAGCAAAACAAATGATTGTAACAAGCACAAATAAGGTATATTATAGAATAAATGTAGCATAACTACTATGGGAGGCATTGCACTAGATAAGAAGCAAAAATAAAAAAATTTAATTTAAAACACAAAATAAATCTCAAGATTTGTCCTGATATAGTACACTTTTAACACTTATGTGGTTAACTCTATTATTACATCGTTTGTAAATATAGAAAAAATAGACTAGTTTACAGGTGATTTTTTGTTTCAACAAGCTTAGTAAATTAACAATGATAGCAATAGTTATTCAAAATATTTTGCTATTTTTTCTAAATATCCTTATTCATTAAAATTGCAAGTATTTTTACTTTTAATTCACGCCAATTGAATCCAGTCTTTTCATACAAATCAATAGGTAGAGTTATTTTATTGTTGCTTGTTCTATTGTTGAATCTCTAAGATTTTTCTCTCTATCTTGTATTTATATTATTCTGAAAAATGCCCCAAATTACTGCTATTGAGATATATTTTTTATATACTGAAAAAGATAAACACACTTTCACAAGTGTAACTCAAGATTAGATTAACTAGTCAATACAATATATACATAAAGGATGATTTACATTAATTACAGTTCTTATACTATTGCCTTAATCTTGTCATATACAGAATGTTTCAATTACTGTTCCTCCTGACATTCTTTAAGTTCTTATTGAATTCAGTAACTTTCATTAAACTTAAAACAAGAAAAAAAAAAAAGGGGGGCCTGCAATAGGGAAAACATTATATAAGTGGTTAGTAAGATGAAGACAATTGTTAGACTTACAACTCGTAAAATTATCAATCTTAATTTCAAAAGTTTTGACAAATGATTAAAGGTAATGTTTGACTGTAGTCAAGGATAGAATAGCTTTAGTACAACATTTTAGTTAAGTTTATGAAATGAAGAAAAGTTTGCAATAAACCCAAAATGTGTTTCACTTTTTCAGGAAGTAACCCTCAAGAAAACTTGAGCCCACTTAAGTTGATGTCATAAGATGAGTACGATAACAAACATAAAAGTTGAGTAATAAACAAAATATGTCAAATAGATTTTGATTTTAAGTATTCTCTCATTTAAATTGCATTATAGGAATCATTGAAATGATAAACATTATTTAAAAAAAATTTTTTTTAATTCTCAAAAATGATAAAATGAATAAATAGAAAAAATGAATTAAAGAAATGGAAAGAAAACAAAAATAATGTAAAGTACAAAATTTTTTAATCATAAATTCAATTTTTTTTTGTAAAATAACCTGTCTTTTAACACGTAGGTACACATAGTTGGTGTTTAGGTAATTGGGCTAATTGCTTCAAATCTTGTCTTTGTAAGTGAATGTTAAGTTTTAGAATCACTTGCCTGCTGCAAAAAGAAGAAAAAATTGTTTCCAAATTTTATTTTAGAAAAAATAGAAATTAATAGTTTTTATCATAAATCATTTTATAATAAGTAATTGTTACATGGGTTCCGCATTTGGGCTAGTAACTGTGCAGCTTGTTCATTCTTCCAAATTCAATATGATAATTTCCTTCTTGCATCAGGACTAAGGTTCTTTGTCTTGTGGTCAGAGCTATGAGGTTCCCTTAATTGGCCAGACAGTGTACAAGTGACACAGCAAATAGATAACTCATTTCAATGACTGTATTTTCTAAACTACTATATTTTCCTAATTAAGACTTTATGTAAACACCAGGGTTAGTCTACCGAGCGCCCTACTGTATAACTTCCTCTGTCAAGTCAGAAGAGAGTGATCTGATGAACCAAGGCTCTCCTGTAACTTCTCATGTCTCACAGACTTTTTCATTTGATGTGCCCTTCAGCCTGTTTCAGATAATACTCAAACTCAAAAACTTTCATGTCAAACACATGAGCCTTGGAAACTGTGAACATAATCTTTTATTCAATCTACGAGGGTAGACTGACCACAAGAGTATACAGTTTATCATGTGGATTAATTAATGACTCCCAAGTTTGACATAAAAGTTCCTGAGTTCAAGTAATATCTGAAGATAGCTGACAAGTTCATTGGCTGAAACATTGTGAAAATGAGGATGAGCATAGACATCTGAACTTGAATAATGATAATCAAAACCCCTCTTGTAAATTCAGGCAATTAGATAATAATAAGTTTAACCCTTTACCTAGCAAAGATAGATTGCATGAAGGCATGTTTACCTGTCTCTTTCAGAATGTAACAAGTAAACTCTATTGAAACCTATAATTTTGAAAACAGTTGCTAATGATTTCTTGTTAATTCATTTAGAAACAAGTAGTCTTAATGGCACATACAGCTAATTACAATGTCTCTTCAACCTTAGGCAATACAAGAAGTTTTGATCCACCACATTTTAATTTTGTTTTTCTGTTTTTACCCTATATGTCGAGCACAGATTAAGATTAATGATTCTCCAACCTTCTATTAATTAAAGAAAGATGAATTATCTTGTCTTTGCCAAAACTGGTGTCACCAAATTTGATTTCAGAGAAATTTTTTTTAAAGAAATTGAAAAAGAAAATAGAAAGAGATTAAATTCAACATTTTTTTTTTGTTTTTAGCACAAAAAATACAATCTTGAAAATGGAAAGCAATTAAATGAAAATATTTGTCTGAAAATGAAGTATTATCTCAAAAATGTTAATGACTAGGGGTTAATAATAATGTTTTATTTCATGTTTGTTTCATTTCCATGTTTGTAATTTTAAGATTGTTTGGCTAAAGATAAAGCCTAACAAAAACTATTTTCTATAAATATCTTTTATTCTGAGGACATTTGTTATCAGCATAAACAGTCCAATTTGTTGATTTTATTTTGGTATTTTGTTTATTCTGTTAAAACAAAAATTCTGCTGTAGATTGTCTTTTTTTTCTTTTTTCTTTTCCTTTGAAATGTCAAGTGTTGGTGGCTGCACTACAATTGATTGTACTATCAGCTGCAAATAGTTTATGTCCTGCAAACATACAAGTGTTATTTTTCTCTCGCTTTTATTTGCAAAGAATTTGATATGACTGTAGTCTTTCTTCACTCTTATGCTTCAAAACCTTTCCACATTCTTGGCAATAACACACAGAATTGATGTGTAAACATCAGAACTTATTGTTCTTGTGAAAGATTAAATTTAAGGTTTTTACTATTTTTTGAATTTTTTATCATTATTGAAAGAAAAATAGACTATGATAATAAATGTAATTGCTTTTATACAATATTTATACAATTATATTCTTAATTATTTTTAATTGTATTCAATTAAGTTCTTTATTTCTTTTATTCTGTTGCATTAGCGATTAAAATATGCAAAATAACCAAGTTTCTGTTGAAGTTATATATATGCAATAAAGATCAATATATCTGTAGGCTGAAATATTTGTTGATTTTTACTTGTATACAATTTGTTTACAAAATGCAAAGGATTGTTGAAAAAATTATTCCTGGCACTTAATAACAGTAAAGTAAACAGTGTATGCTGTTTTATCAAATCAACACCACTCAATTCATAGATAAAATCTAAATATTTCCAATAAGCTTTAATGCTATAATTAAAATGAAAATTTAGATTTAGTTAAATTTTTTTTTTCTGTTTTGCTAATAAAAATTGTATTTGAATTTATTTGTAATGTTATACAGTTAAGAATTAATTCCATTTGTGACTAAAATAAAAACTCTGAAATTTTTTTATTCATGCTGAGATCAAGTTTCTATTTTGTTTTAATTTCATTTTTAATTAAAAAATGGTTTTCCATTTTTGATGAAAAATTTGTACTGAGAAAATTGTTTTCTGTTTTTATCTGATTCCATTATCAATCTTTTGTCTATGTACCCACTGACTTAACTGGTTGTGATAGCTTGAATATGACCTATTTATGTAGTTGGAGTTTTGGGTTCCTGGCCCAACAACTTTCCATGTTACAAGCTTATTGTCTGTGAGTGTGACAATCCTGTTCCTCTCTATCATCTATGAGTGACTGGAGGGAGTAAATTTATAGATGTTATATTCCTTCTGTCTAAATAGAAGGCTTTTATTTATGAATTCAGATTTTTCATTTTTATTCCTGATTCTATACTTTTATAATGTTAAATATGGACCAAGGTGAAGTATATATATACATATCTTTTTATCATTTGCTTCTACAAAAGTTATCTCTAATGCTTTTTTGTTCAAGGGAAGTGATAAGGAAAAGCCGGCTTTTATTGTGGTGACCAGCATGAGTATTAAAAGGAAGCAAGTAACCATTCTAATCCTCCGCTTAGCTAATTAAAATGGTTGTCTTGGAAATTTTTTTTTTTTATAATTCAAACTTTTATTTCAAACTTATTTTCTTTGTGTGAATAATAGTTTCCATTTTAAGTGCATTTGGGTAAACAACTAAATGGAATTGCAGGAATACCCAGATATCTTGGTTTGTTATTATTTTGTCTTTAATAAGTGAAAAATGTAGCATTTTTTTACATTTTATAAAGTACCAAGTTATGTAAATATGTAATTAGTTTAATGTATAAGTAATAATAAGTAATGCAATATTAAGTATAATAAGTAATGTAAATCAAATGAAAATCTAGATTTGAATTTTAATAATTATGAAATTTTTTATAAATTTCATTTTTTTAAATAGTAGTTTTTGTTTTGAATCTAACTTTCTGTAATATTTAATTTGCATCATTTGTATGTATTCTTTTTTTTTGCAAAATATATTTGATTCATCCTAAGACTATCATCTAACGTCCTTTTTTTCTTCATGTGTATACATTTAATAATTTAGAAAAATATGCTTTTTATGTTAACACACTGTCAGATAACTAACAGATAACTACTATAATTGGTTTGTTTGCGTTTTATGGCATATCAACCCTTTTCAGGTAATTACTATAATTTCTTTTAACAGTAAAGAATATATACCAAAATAATTTTATCCCACTAGGGTACAAATAATGTCAAAATTTCTGCTTGTCTCTCTGATTTGCTGTGCACAACATGTAGACCTATTTCATCAATATATATGTAGTGATACCACCACTACTTTTTAGAAGAATGACATCTCTACAATTTTATGGTGCTGGGCTGGATTGGGAGTCAACAAATAGCTCTTTAATTCCCACACTGCTTTTGCAGGTCCTGCTATAAACAATACGCATAAGACCTTTAAACTACAATACTGCATTCATTTTGTTCCATACCTATCTGTTGTGGTGCCGAGTGGGGGCATCAAGTAATGGTATACGAGGCAGGTGATAGAACAATTATACTTGAAGGA
>JAYKTE010064557.1:0-14489 GCA_036873565.1 Xipholeptos notoides
CAATAGTTGAATGAAGGATGACTGGAGACAAAAATGAATAAGAAAAGTGCTCAATACTGTTGTAGAGCTGTTTTTATATATATATATATATATATATATATTGTTTTCGTATGATAAAAATAAATCAACTTTGTACTTTGTATCGGATACTTATTGCATCCATATGTATATATGAATATATACGTATGTGTGTGTTTGAGATAGAGATAGATAGATAGAGATAGAGAGAGAGCAAGAGAGAGAGAGCAAGAGAGAGCGAGAGAGAGAGAAAGAGAGAGCGAGAGAGAGAGAGCGATAGAGAGAGCAAGAGAGAGAGAGAGCGCGAGCAAGAGAGCCTATCAAGTATTCAAGTGCCTCAAAAATTTCATGGGTCATATAATTGTTTTTTCTGTAATACAAGCATTTGTAATTAGATTGTAACCTGCAAAGTAGGTCTAATAGTTTATACTGACAAAGGTACCAATCATTGAGTAATGGTTAGTGTGCAGGTCTTGCAGGCAATTTCTTTTCTTTAATTGAAATATTTTATCAATGTAAAAAAGAAAAAATCCTATAAATAAGTATTGCTCAATCATAGCCACCATGAGCAAGAAATTCCTATGCCTGCTTTTAAAGAAATGGGGCATTAACGGTACCAACAACAAAGAAATAGTCCATTTATTAAGATTACAATATTTTATCACATTAAGTTTAAAAGGGGTAAATTCTTCTTATGTTTATAGAGCAAAAACCTAGAAAATGAATTCTATACAATAAATGACAATTATAAAATGATTAATCAAGAAAAAGAAAAATATTTACATATGTCAATCTGAAAAAATCATTTAATTTCACTACAGAAATAAACAGCCATCTGTTTCAAAGGTTATAAGCTTTTAGCATTCAAGTCATTTTGAAACTATGATAAATAGAGGGTTAATCTCTTTAATGAAAAAAAAAATCTGGTTATTTAAAAAATCTAGTTTTAAATATAAAGTGGTTTTAGTGTTTTTTTTGTGTGAGAATTGTATTAACTTATTCATAATACCTATTTTATTGCCAAAATAATTGAGTTACTTTTCAAGTAGTTATTAAATAAGATATTAAATTTTAGTAAATTTCATGTCAAAACTGAAAGAAGAGGTTGGATTTTTTTTAGTTTTAAAATGGTTCCAATTTGTGTCTAATAGTTAATCTAATAAATAGTCACGTTTTTACTTAATTTCAGAAGAGAAAGATAAATTAAAAATTTTTTCATAAAACAAAAACTCACTCAAGTACTTCTTGTTTTGTTTTGTTAGTGAACAGCAAACCAGCTTGGCCTCTTAATTGCAGACTCAACTTGTGTAAATTTTCCCGGTATTCTTCTTCAGCTGTACGTCCCAAAGCAATTGCCATGACCTTGTTTTTACCAAAGAAAAACCTATATAAAAATAAAAATGAAGCATAATAAATTTTTTGAAGTGTTTATTTTATTAAACATTTTCAATCTAAGTTGAATTCCATCATCAGAAACAAAAATGAAAAGGAGTTTAAAACTTTTTTGTCATTTAAGATTGTCTTTCCACTACTCTATAATCTGCATCAGTTGAGCTGATTTTGATAAAATATTTTTCATACAATTAGATTCATTATCTTTAACGCGCATCAAAACACCAATTACCAAATATTGATCAAATCACACTGACTTTCCCATATTAGGTTAGCTTTCATTTCTTCTTTTCCCACTCCCCACTAGATGATGATCCTGCTGGTTTTTGAGTGAAAGCTTGGAAAACAGTGGGCCATCTACCCCAATAGCGAGGGAAAGGCGGGCCTTACTAACCCAACCATCATTTTTGTTTATTTTGGGGTATTATTAATCCCATTCCTCCTCTTCATCAAATTGTACATAGACTATTCAACTATTATCATCACTGTGGTTATTTTAAGTAGGTATTAAGT
This sequence comes from Xipholeptos notoides, assembly GCA_036873565.1. Lineage (NCBI taxonomy): Eukaryota > Metazoa > Mollusca > Cephalopoda > Idiosepiidae > Xipholeptos > Xipholeptos notoides. Next base: position 1,924 of record JAYKTE010064557.1, read on the forward strand.
CCATAGAGCAAATGTGGTATTTTGGTGTTCAACCTGTATGTCTGTCGAAGGATGCATGGTACATTTATGAGATGCGAATAGGTGAATGGGTCATGAATGAGTTTAGTTAAGGATAAGGACTACCGATGACAAACCAAAGTTCTAACCCCCACCCCAATAAAAATCTATGGCCTTGTGCCTAATTTGCATTTTATGCAAATAAATATTCACACTGACTTTCTAAGAGAAAGGTTCATAAATTATAGTATTTAGTCTATTTGTACTTTTATTCTCATCTTTGTTATATTCATACACTTTTTGTTTAATCTAAGATTCCCTTCAACCTTCTTTAGCTGTCAACAGTGGATTTTGAAAGCCTTAATGCCACCATCTACACTAAAGTAGAAGATGAAAACAAAAATGAAACAAAAAAAACAAACTACGTTTTGGTTTTTCAGAATCCTCGGGATGAGGCTTGATAATTTGGACAACTATTTTTCGGACTGTTATCTTCATCCTTATCATTGTTACCTTCACAACACTTCAGAGTTCAATCACCTGAAGATGGCCGAAGAGTTCATCAGCTGAAATGTTGTGAATGTAACAATGATAAGGATGAGGATAACAGTGAAAAAAATAGTTGTACAAACTAGGTTTTGTGAAGTTTGTGTGTTTCCAAGTTGTTTAGTGTTTAACAGTTGTGCCTAGCACTACATTTTACATAATGAATGCAGTTTCAAATCTTGCCCAGGATGTTTTTAATGAATTCTTACCCTCTGCAGTGAAGCACTTGGTACATTCTAAAACCACACCAACAGAGAAGTAGAACTTATTTAAGAATAGAACAATTACTTCACATTCATAGCAATAACTATAATGGGAAAAGACGACTGTATGCACATCAAATAACAGAAAAACATGGTGGAAAACAAACATCAAGAAACAATGAATGACTTAACAACTTGAAGATGAAATATATTTTGAAAGTTATAAAATACTGCCTTATCTATGCCTTCTATAGACTTATTCTTTATGTATACAAATTTTAAAAAAAAACAATACATATATCAGCTGATAGTTGCAGCCTCTTCAGGCTTCTAGTGTACATACAGTTAACAAAAAAGATAGCAGAACAAGAAAAAATTGTTAAAGAATATTTAGTAAAAAAAAACAAACTATTTATCATAAAGATCTTTTTCCCCCTTCTGAAATTGAATTATATATTTCTGAGGTATTTCAAGAGTAAAAAAAGACATTTTTTTTCAATTAAAATTCCTTAATCTTCTATTTCATTCGTTTGCTTTTTCCTTAACATTATACTTTTTTTCTTTAATTTCAGACATTTATGAATAAAAGACTTTGATCAAATATTCATTGAAAATTATTCAACTACTTCATGTACTTACTATCTCTGAACAAAAATTTCCAGAATAATGTTAAAAGTTTATTTAAAATGATAATTGTAATTCCAATAAAACTTAAATGTTAAGTGACTACATTATCAAAACTATTTGAAAATTTGTTAAAAAAAAAAAAACCAGGTAAATCAACAAGAATATAAGTTAAATAAGTTTTTATGGTAAATAGTTTTGCAATAAATTAATAAGATCAGAAGAAACTAGAACCATGTACAATATTTAATACTGAATTCTTCAAACAATTTGTGATTACCCATAAGTTATTTAAATGCTTAAAATATATAGGATCATGGAATATCCATGAGTTATTAGTTAGTATGAAAGGGTACATGAACGATTGTAGATTTTAAAAGTTTTCTTTATCTATAAAAGCGTTATCATACATAAATGTTAAAACACGGAAGTATTTAACAGATCTTACAACAAGTGATCTGTAAAAATTGAAAAAATCAAAGCCAATTCAGCAGGTTTAATTAACACTTGCTGACCTAATGAAAATAAATACAATCAGAGCCTCTAGCTGATTCCTCAGTTGTCTTTTTATAAATTTTTGTTTTTACAATAGCTGCTAGCAAGCTTTAAGCTGGGATGCAACAGCAGCAATAACAACAAAAGCATGATCAATATTCAATCTCATTCATGAGTAGTGTTGATAGACAGTAAAACCTAGCAAAAAAAAAGAAGACAATTAATAAACAAGCACACTTCAGAAGAGAGATGAGGCTTGGTTTTCTAGAAGCAAGACAGAGATTGGACAACAGACAATATACATGTAATAAAAGGTTTTTTTTCATTCTTTATAGACAAGTACAATTGACCTACTATCTAACGGAGGAGCATCTCTTATCAATCAAAAGAAACTTCGAGAATATCTTAGATTAACTACTTTTTATGGGTTTTCTAAATAAAACAAGTTTGATATTTTTCATGAATTCTAAAGTTAGAAAGCATTTTTACTCAATATAATGCTGCAATCTATCCTTTATTTATTACTGCATAATTATTTGTATGTACTGTTGTAAGTTTATCATTTTTGTAAATAAAAAAAAAGTTCTCTGGAAAGTACAAGTGTTTACACTAATTTTGCATTCTTCACTTGTTGACTGGACCTCATAAGTGCCATGGATAATAAAATGGGTAAAACTATATATAGAATACCTTATTACAAGTGTCACTTATTTAATTCCAGATGATGGAATTACCCTTCTTCCCCTGATTCTGGGAATGATGATGATATCAATAATGAGTCTTGAAAGACAACTATTATAAGTGTAAAATAATTAGCAGAAATGTCGGTAGTTTTACGTTCTGTATCTCTTGAGGGATAAAATAAAAAAAATCTAACAGGAAGCAGTAATATATCTTTGCCCCGACTCACACATACACCTCTCTCTAATTTTTGGCCTTATTCTTCCTCTTCTGAAAAAAATAAAATAATGTGAAACCTAAAAATGGCTGAGAGGAGCTTTCTGTTTTTTCTTTTTTTTACTTTTATTTAGAAATTCTGGTGATGATGCATGAGCTTTAACCTGAGATTTTTTGGGGGCATGTTTTCCATACTAGCAATTGCTTAAACATTTTAATTTTATAGGAAGCCTAGGTGAAATATCTATTTGAATATTTTCCTAAAATGAATTACTCTGGATGGTTGGAGTTAGATGGCCTTGTTATATCATTTATTGTAGCTTAACTGAAATTTGTTCCAGAGAAATGTACACAAAAAAAAAATAAAAAAAAATTATCTAATTGGAATTAAATTTTTATGAAAGATTGTTCTTTATAAAATTTTTAAACTATTAGCTGAATCAAAAAAAAATTTTTTTTTTCTAAAAGTTCATTTCAGATTATTCTGTGGAACATTAATGTGTGTGTGTGAGTGTGTGTGTGTGTGTGTGTGTGAGAGAGTGGGGATTTTACGCTTCAAATATATCACCTGCAACATTTAAAAAAAAAAAAAAAAAAAGAATTAAAAACTTCATAAATTTTATCGAATGCCTTTAAAGCTTTAACCTATTTTGCACAATCATTTTCATTACTTTTATAACTATCAAATATACAGCATTTTAATGAAATCTTATCTTTTGTTCATGAATGAAAACTTGTGAGAAATTTTTTTTAAACCCAGGATCTTTTGGATTACAGATTGATTTGTTTAGCGACATATCAACCATTATAGGTCAGATTATATAGAAATATTCAATTACTTAGAAAATCTTACAATGCAACATCAAGTAATTTTGGCAATTTATTAAGGTGTGTCAAATAAAGTAAAAATTAGCAATTACTTCTTAATTAAAAAACAAAATAAAAAAAATGAAAAAACAAATTAATATAAAAAAGATAATTAGGAAAAATAGATAAATCTTTCAATTCAGGGTGATTTATTATTTAATACTTTTTAAAATTATAAGCTGTGTATTTCACTTGATTAAGAAATACTTTTTATTTGGATGCTTTCTCATTTTCATTCCTCAAAACTCAATTTTTCATTTCTTATCAATCAATTTGACCCTAAAAATGGCAAGAGTACAACTTTTAACAAATATTTACACTCAACAATTATTGGAAGCATGAATGTATGAATCTAGATTTATATATCTTTATCTTTTACGAAGATGAATCAATAAGACTTGTGAATGTAAGCGTTTGTGTTCTATGGCATATCAACCTTCTTAGGTCGTTTAATACAGAGAACAATCATTTTTTGATCAACATTTTTTGGTCCCCACAAATTTTTTAAAATAACACAATGTGCACTATTTAATCCATAGCTGGAGGAAAAGTGTGGGTTCGTACCTTTCCCAAGGGTATTAGTTCAAAATTTGTGAATGTAAGCATCCAAAAAGATTGAATAAGATAAAACTAGACAATATCAAGAAGGAGCATTAGGCATTTACCAGTTGTGAAAAGAAGGAAGACTTGCTAGAAACTTTTCTGCATACACCACAGATTGTATAACAAATGGCTTATGATGAACAAATCCACCCCAAAATCTTAAAATATTTTTGCGCTTTCATGACATTTTCACGTCTCTAACAGCATTTTATTTGCCTTTGTTAGAATTCAATTGATCTGGAGAAAAAAAAAAATAGAAGTTGGACTACATTTGTTTTTTCAGGGAATGCATGCAATAAATACATTTTTTTAAAGTAAAAAGTGAGCAAATTCAAAAAAAATAATGTTTTTATTATTCTTGAAATATTTGTTGGCATTTTTTAAAATTACAAATTAAAATCCATCATAAAAAAGTATTCATTTGATATTTTATAAATTTAATTTTTGATATTGGTCTTAAAATTCTAACGACAAGTTTCTTGAAATATTTTTGAATTGAAAATTATTTGGGAACTTTTCATATTTACCAGAAAATTTAAAGAAAATTAGAAAGATATTTAAGTTTTATTATTTTAAAAAAGTTCATTCTTTTTGTAAGAGGAAAGTATTTTGGTCAAATTAAAAAAAGAAACAAAAAAAACATTTTAAAACCTTGTATAAATTATATTTTTGCCAAAATAGAAAACTACTTTTTGTCAATCATTCAATTGTTAATTTTCTATAAATAATTGTAAAAATATTTGCAGGGAGGCGAAAGAAGAGAGTAAAATATCTAATATTTTTACAAATTTGAGGTGGAAAAAAATTGTTCCAAAATTTGTGTGAAACTTTATAATAAATTTCTAAAAATCAGTAACTTTTACTTAAAATCAAATGAATCTTTTTTAAAACTATAATGACGATCATTTCAGTTTTCGAGTTCACATCACTGTGCAAGATAATCTTGATGATTTAGGTTAACCTTATTTCTAGCTCTCTTATTAAAAAAGATTTTATGATATCTTTTCATTTTCAGTTGGCATGGTCTCAACAGATACCGGTTTTGATTTGATTGTAGAAAATCTAAAGACATGGGATTATTTAGATTTATTACTTTCAATTTTATTTTATTTGAAAAATTAATTTCTTTTTGTGTTTCAACTTAATTCAAAATAAAAAAAAAGTTCAAAAGGTTTAATCTTTCTGAAACTTTAATAAACATCTTCAAGGTCTACTATAGAAGCAAGTATATTAATTAGAAATTTAGCCTCATTCATGATGGCATTTCCATAGCTTTGAGAAAAATTACTAATAGCCTGTAATTTAAGCTTTGCTTTTTTTGGAGGAAGAGGAGGAGTTATAGTTGTTAACTTGAGGGATTGTGAACATGACACCTAGTCCCTTTTTTTATTTTTATTTTATTTTATTTATTTTTTTATTCATAAAAGATTACAACTTTTCCTTTTTGACAACTTGAGTAGATTCACATTCAATAGATATAAAAGGTCGACATAAATGTTACATACAAAGCAGCTGGGGTGGGTGGGTGTTTGGTTGGGTAATAGCCTCCATCACAATTCTTTGCTTGCTTCAGCAAAGCTCCTTACAACAAAATTGATGAACAAGTATATGAAGATCCTAAACTTTAAAGCAATTTAGAATGTCAAGATAGGTTTCATGCATTTTGAATTGGAAATAATAAGTAGGCTATTTCGTTTCTTGATTTTGTTTTACGGCATGTCAATTTTTTTAGGTCATTTAATGCTGAGGACAATCATTTTTGATAAACGTTCTTTTTGTCCACATATAGTTTTTTCGAATAACACAATATGCACTATTTAATCCATAGTTGGAGGAATGAGAGGATTCATACCTTTCCCAAGGGTATTAGTACAATTATGAATGCAAATGGAATGACTGGGATTCGAACTCGCATATTACGATCCCGAAGTCTAACTGATAACCACTGTGCCCCAAGTGGAATTCCCCAGGAAGCGTAAAGAAAATCGAAGCTACTAATATAGAAATAGATGGTAGAACATTTGATCATTATTTTCATAGCCTTGTAAGAATCCTACTTGCTGCTAGACAAAAAAAAAATACAAACCCATTGTTTAAATGCACTTTATCACAGATCCTTTTTTTTCTTGTTTTTGTATTGTTTTTGTATCATTAAAAAGATGAGAGTAAAAGATTAAACTGAAGTAGAAAGATATTTTTTGTAATATATTTGAATATAGTAAAACTATATTCATTATTATCTTTTCAGAATCAGATTGACATTAAAATATTAAAAAAAATAAACCAATGAAGTAAAAAAAAAAAAAAAATGAAAAAAAAAAAAAATGAAAAAAAAAAAGAGCTGGGATACCAGAAAAAATAGAGGAATCCAACAAGCAATAAGATGGGCCAATCCTATTAGAAAGAAGTTTCCAAAACACGAAAAAAGGACAACTTGTAATTAATATAAGAGAAATTTCTTAAGGGGTTTAACTGTAGGATTAGGAGAATAGGAGCAGTAACACAGTGCTTGGCTAAACTCCACTCCCCTCAAACTACTGGGAGGTCTCCAAGAAGGTGAGAGTGAATGTCTTTGTTGATGACCTGGGTGATAAATGGGTAGGAACTGCATGAGAGATAGAAAGCACCATACAGTCTTTGACTAGAATGAAGCAGATTATTGATTAGCTTGTTTTACAGCAAATCAACCCTTTAGGAATGGGAGCAGAAGGTACTGGAAAATGCAAAGAGACCAAGTATTACCTTCAAAGAGACTCACAGGACCCATAGTTTGAAAACAACATTCAGTTTTAGAAACAATAACTAAAAATAATTGTAAAAGTCTTATTCGGACTATTTTCCTCATTCATATTATTATCCTTCTCACAACGTTTTGACCAAATCACCCTTCGACCTTTCTCAGGTGTCCTAAATTTACTCATATTAGGAGGAAGGCCAAAGGGTGATTTAGTCAAAACTTAGTGAGAAAGAAAATAATATGGAGAAGGAAAATAGTCAGATTAATACTTTGGAAGTTCATTATACCTAATCAAGGATTTTTGAAAAATTAATAATTCATTAAATACAGAAATATTTATCTAAATGGCAATTATTTTGTTTGATATTTGAAATAAAAATATAATTTTAAAAATTTGAGTCTTAAATCATTTTTTTTAAATTTCCCAAGTATTCCTGATCTTGGAAGTATCTAATAAAAATATGAATAGTTTACTTTAATATCTTTTAAAAATAATCAGAATGTATTCTTTCCAATTAAAAAAAAAAAAAAAAAATCAGTTCCAGTTTTTGATTAAAAATCTTTATTTAAAAAAAACAACTTAGACACATCCCTAGATTAATATTTTGAACCTTAGAAATATTTTCTACTCTTAGGTTAGCATCATTAAGTTTTATATTAGATCTATTTACAAATACATAAAACAAAAACATTTTTGTTTAAGCTTCAATGCATCTTACTAGAGGGGAATCTGTATTAAGCTATAGCTTCATCCGTCGAAAAAAATATATTTTATTATTAGTATGGATTCCGCATTTTTGTAAACTCATAAACGCATACTTTGGTTTGGCTTGTGTATACACACAGATTTTTTTCTTCCTACAATCCTAATGATTTAATCTATACCCTCTTCATTACCATATTTTTTATTCTTAAAGACTGGAAATGGCAGTGTCTCTCTGCTAACCAAGTTTATTGATCCCATATGTCTAAATTCAGGTCTCCCACCACAAACTAGCTTGATTATAGATATAGAGCTCTTGACCGCAGTGCAGTATCTGCAACCATTGTCACCGTCTTGCTAGAAAACAGCAGCAATTAACTACTTTGTTCAAGGAACAGAAATAGATTAACATTACAAAGATAGCGCTGATTTTTAATATGTATGGCTGCCACTTGGAAAAACTAAAATATTTTCAGAAAGAGTATAATTATAGTATCAATACTAGTAAAAAAACAATTCCAATGGGCCTAGTTTTTGTCATTTACTATTATATAAGGCTAAAAATGTTCTCCAAACCCAATCTTTACATTAAAAGTTCTTTCAAATAAAAATGGTGTAGAAAATTCTGGAAAGTTACAGAATACAACAAAAGCCTTTAAGAGTGAATGAAGAATATAGAAATTAAAAGATTGTTAATACAACACTTAAGTCTCATATGTAAATAATGTACACTTCTACTTTTTAAAATATAAAGCAATATGTAATGAAATTTATTTATCTTTTGTTAATATTTTTTTTTTCTAGCAAGTAATTTTGGGGTTGCATTCGAGTAAAATTATATATACAAACATATAGTTGGTTAGCATATTCAGAGTTCACAGTCATTGGTGACTGAGTTTCACATCTGTGATCATCTAACCAAAAAATATACACACTATCACTATGATTGAATTATTGAGCACTTTACCAATTAATACAGAAATTGTGTGTGTGTGTGTGTGTGTGTGTGTGTGTATGTATGTGTGTGTGTGCGCGGTCAACTTACTCGGCTTTGCAAGTTGAACTGGCTCAACCACTGAACACACGCATGATTCAGGGCTGAGTTCCCAAGGTATTTGCATTTTACAAGCAGTCCCCAGTTGCATGTATATCCCAGTTATGGGAGATAGCAGAATACTTGATGCTACGCTAGAGCTATCAAGGGTGTTTTTATCGTGACACCATCACTAGATAGGTTGCCTACAATGGCTTAGAGGCCCATCCACCCTCATTATTTAATCCATAACTGGAAGGAAATAGAGATTTATACTTTTCGCAAGGGTATTAGTCCACAACATGGAACGACCAGAATTGGAACAAGTGTACTGTGAATCCAGAGTCTGATCACCTAACCATTGTCCCACTGTGTATGTTCGTGTGAATTGTGTCTGTGTTATCAATATCAAACAAAATCAATGACATTTTTGGAATGAGCAAAAAAATCTTATAATTTAAAACATTCTCTCTATCCAAAACTTCTAAAGATTTGAATGACATTTGATCTTTGTGTATATACAATCACCTTGCAAGTTTCTCTAAAGATGATTTAAGACACAAATTGAGGGACAATCTTCTTACCCAAATATACTCTTTTGCCAGGCATACAAGATCAGATCATTTTAAAGAACGCTTGATAAACCAGTCTTTTCAGCCAATTTACACTTTACAAATGGTGCAGTGCTGCTCTCTTTGTTGGGTATGAAATTTCTTTTCATGGGGAATTATGAAAATCATGTGAATCAAATGAATCCAGTACTTCAGACGGCATTTTACAATGCATCTGGTGCTTCAGTTGGTCACACTGGGAAGAAAATGAATTCTATGAAGATTACAACATGCTTTTAGTAGCAGGGAAAGTGATTCAAGTGGGGGATGAACAAAGTATTGATGAAATCAACAGAAGGGAAGGCAGAGTTTTTAGAGAAGGAAAGCTTAGCCACAACAAGCAACTGATGGCAGAAATCAAAATTCAAATCTAAAAGGGAGAAATCATTTCACTGCAGTTGCCGTTGATTCAAATACCAACAATGACATCCCAAGACCAAACAACATTAATGATTAAATATCACACAACAATTCTTTAGTTAAATATAATGCAGAAAAATAAACCCACATTTGATAGATAGACAGGTCTAATAATTTAATTTTGAATAAACACTAAACGATTTTCAAACAGGTCTGTTGGAATAATCATGACTGATAGAAGAAAGTTCCAAAAATCCCTTAAAGAACACAAATAGCTGAAATAAGGCAAAATTGGATACAAATGTTGAGAAAGTAATGTGTGCATGGTAAATGACAAGATTGTGGTCCGGAAGACCTGGAAACAACAGAGGGATGTCAACTGGAGATAGACATACCAAAACTTGACAGTTTACAACAACAATTATTAAATAACCTGCTTTTAGAAACACCACAAGTGGCTTTGGTGGCTGTCCAAGTTTTCATGTAGCCAGTTTACGATTTCTGTATCATCTACTCTAAATTGCAGTCACCCAAAGAGAAGCCAATATAATTTTTTACTTCCATTCAGAAGCTCGGTTCCGCCTTTGTCATGGAGTTCCACTAGCATGTATGTAAGTGTAAAAGGTTGGTGCCCGGAGATTCTCTCTAGGACCTACCTTCATCTTGAAATTCCAGCAGATCAAACAACAGATCACAACTATGGTATGAGTGAAAAAGGATCAAAGATTCAAGAAGCAAAATTCAGAAATATCTTACAAAGATAGAAGTGTGTGGAAAAAAAAAGAGTCTAAACTGTCATTTCATATTCACACTTTAAAAATGTATCAAGAAGGATCAACATGTTGGCTGAATTAGCATACAAAATTCAAATACTGATGGTATGCCTGTTAGCTGCATTCTGTTGGAAGTTTCATGCACCTCTATCAGTTTTTTCATGAAATTAATAAACATGCCAGCTATATACTCTTAACTACTTTTGCTCAGGAAGCCAGAATATAGAGGGTGTATTTTAAGGGGCATAAGGCTTAGGAGGGTTAATCCTTAAATATTTCACCTTTCTATACAATCAAAATTTGTATGGGCATTCTAGGCATAAGCATTGATCTACATAGCTCTTAACACAGATGTGTGTGTGTGCAAATAAGTTTTTATTTATCAAAGGTTTATTAAAAAGAATAGATATTTAGTGTTGGTAGGAAAATATTAATTTTGTCTTTCATTAAAATTACAATTTTAAAAAAAATTTCAGAATATTTATTAAAAAAAAAAAAAAGGAAAAAGTGTCATAGATCCATCATGAAACTAATAAATTTAGTTAAACTGATAAATCGGTAGTTTGATCAGTATACTCAGACTCTCACAACAAACATCCAAGGCATAGTGAAAAATGGAAGACTGTTACAACATATCACATATAAGTAGAGGTCTTTTTGGATATTCCTACCTGGAAATAATGCACATATATATAACGAATGAAAAAAAAAAGTACTTTTGTGTGCAAGTGCCAATAAGATTTTAGTTGAAGGACATTTGTCCAGTTATTTTATAGAACTGGATATTGTAAAAGTAGGTCAACCGTAAGACAGTAAGAAGTTGTTTTATCATTCGAGCTGTCATCATGGCACTGATAAAATTGCATCAGGTAACATGAGATTAACCCCAGCTGGCTTTTAAGGTACAGATAGATCATGAGAAGATTTGTAAGGTTACCTGTTGGACAATGTTAGACTAAAAGCAAGGACAACACAAGACTGAATTTTAGTGGGGTAAATTTTTAATGAAGGTTTGTCTAAGAAAGACTGGAATTTTTTTTTTTTTTAAATTTAGAAAAGTTAATATTTCAATTACAATAAATAATCTCTTATAATAATGACTAATGTGTATTATTTTTTTTATTTGTATGCATTGTATCACATTCTGAAGAATAAGAGCAAAAACAGCTAGAATGGGCAAACAGACCCCAGACCCTCAGGGGGCCTTTATTATTTTTATCTGATCCCCAACTGACAGAGCAATGTACAAGATAAATTTTTGTCAGGATCTAAAAAAATATAATCCTTTTAAAATTATTGAATATGAAATTCATTAGTTGACAATCTTGGAACTTTTCCATAATCTATTCTTCTTATAATAATGACTAATATGTATTTATTTATTTTTAAAATTTTATTTATGTATGGTGTCATGCATTGAAGACGTTTGATTTAAAAAAAAATCAATTTTTAGGTCATTCAAATGTCATCTGTATTTATTATTCTTATTTCATTCTTTAATACAAATTTACTATGTTATTCCTTCATGGGCAAGTTAGTTTTCTACTAAAACCACTAATTTAAATAATGGTTTCCATGTCAAATCTTTACACTGCACACATTTTACAACTTCATACAGGAATATTCTCTTGGTCTTTTCTTTGTATCAAATTTGCTGACTATTGTCCTAACTATTTTTAGTGTTACCTTCACAAAAAACCCATGACACAAGAGACAAATGCATAGTTTCTCCAGTTCCAAGTGAGCATTATTTGAAAGTGAGGGTTTCAATCCCACCCAAAGGCAATAATTATTAAGAATACATTTCAAGACTAAACCCTGCTACAAGGTCATAGTTAACAGAACAAGAACAGTCTAACCCTGTAGAGTTAATAAAGGGTTAACATTTTTATGAGCAGAAAATCACATGAATCCTGCATTTTCATAGAATGATTGATTGATCTGTTTAACAGCATATCAACCATTTTGGGTCATTTAATGCCGGATCCTCTTTGGGTATTGGAATATGAGTTTTATAAGGGTATTTTCCTTTTTTTTTTCCTTTATAGGGTTTTAGATCATATACTGATTGATGGTGCAGGTTATCTGTTTTTGTAGAATGAGGATGATTTTGGTGT
>JAYKTE010064667.1:0-14483 GCA_036873565.1 Xipholeptos notoides
AAAGTGTGGATGGTACCAAAATCTCTATCTCTCTCTCTCTCTCTCTCTGTATATATATATATATATCGATCGCACACACACACACACACACACACACACACATATGTGTGTGTGTGCATAGATCGATCGATATATATATATATATATAGAGAGAGAGAGAGAGACAGAGAGAGAGTGAGAGAGATAGATATATAGATAGTTAGATTGATAGAAACGTGCAGGTGTGTAAAATTGAGTTACTAAAAATAATAATAAATCATATAATTGGCATATTAAATAAAATCTGAAAGAATCTAATATTAACTTGGAATTGCTTCGCTGGCCAAATATAATTACGGGCCAGAGTTTAACACCTATGGGTTAGACCTTTAAAAAATTGCGTGTTTATTTAAAAAGAATTCTGGTTATTTTTTATTATTTTTTTTTCGGATCGATTTATTTCATTTTATTTTATTTTCGGATTGATATCTCTTTTATGTCCTGTAAAGACATGAAACTCAAATACTTAAAAATACTTAATTAGAATATTCTAGAAGATTGCGAAATAATAAAAAAAGAAGTAGAAGAAAACTGGTTTGTGATCTTGTCCTTATAATCCTAATTTCTTTTCCAGCTTCGACTCATTATTACTTAATAGAATCAAATGGACAGGCCGGCTACAGGCATCCTCCTGTCAACCCAACCAGTGTTAATCTCTTTTTCATTTTTATTTCTATTTTTTTTATAAAAAAATTGTAACGACGTAACTACTTTCATTTTTTTTCATTATTTTATTAGTTGTTCTCTCTCTTTCTTTCTCTCTCTCTCTCTCTCTCTCTCTCTCTCTCTCTCTCCCTTTCTTTCTTTCTTTCTCTCTTTCTCTCCCTCTCTCTCTCTTCTGTTAATATCTCTTTAGGGAGACGACGCATGCCGTTCGTATTTTGATAAAACACATTTGAAGGAATTATTGTCAAATACACGCTTCTTGTTGTTGTTGCTGTTCTTCTTCTTCCCCTTCTGCTTTTTCTTCTTCTTATTATTATTATTATTATTAATCCTCATTTGTTAAGTGTTTTTTATTTGAAATATTTGATTGAAAAAGATTAATCGTTTCAGAAACGAAGTGGATTATCACTTAAAATCATTTAATGAATTTAATCTATTTGGAATAATTTATCAATTTGATATATTAGTCCTCTAAATCCTAAAGGGTCGATATTGGCAATATATGCAATCTCATCTTTGGTTTTCACCCCTCGCACAACCATCAACGATTGGTAGTCATTCCCGAAGGCAGAGTTACAATAAGTTATTATTGATAATATTATTATTATTATTATTATCATTATCATTATTATTATTATTATACTTTTTTTATAGACTAATGATGCCTACCGGAACGCTAAAGACAAAAAACTCTGGAATCTGAAGGCCTATGCAATGAGCAATGCCCAGGAATATTGGGCCGAGGGAACTGGCGCATTTTTCAGATCGAACCTCCTTACTTATGCCGCCGGCAAAATGAACATGTAAGTAAGGAACCTAGATATCTTGAGACCCGATAGTCGGTCGCATCCAGCCCTTTATGCTATCATCTTACATGAGACATAATTAAACAGAGGCGGACTGAGCCATCGTTCAATCGGACCGTGTCCGAGCTCCGGGTACTGCAAAGGGGTCCGCCTGCTTTGCTGCCAATAAAATTATCAAAGATGTCCTTGTTATACAGTCTAATACATGCATTTGAATTTAGGTCACTCGACTTTTCCCGCACATCATAATGTGTGTCTAATGGCCATAGCTGACTGCCGGACATAATTAAGCAATGTGGCCCGTTGTATTTTCTGCCCAAGGGCCCATAACACTCTCAGTCCGTTCCTGTAATTAAATCAGTTCCTAATTAGCAAAATAAAGTTCTTTTATCTAATTCTTATACTTTTTAAGAGAGTAATTATTTAATTACACCTTTTAATTATTAGATTTTCTTAAATAAATTCAATATTCTAAATGCTCAGTTATAGGCTGGGGGCCCAAAGAGTTTAATATGCGAGTTCGAATTTTAGACGTTTCGTTTACGTTCACTTCTGGACTATTACCCTTGGAAAAGCTATGACTCCCCACATTCCCTCCAGCCATGGATTAATAGTGCATATTATGTTATTAAAAAAACTACACGTGAACAAAAAAAGGTGTTTCTCAAAAATGATTGTTCTCTGCATTAAATGAACTAAAACACAAATAAACAACTTTTGCCTTGGACATTTAGACACTTGAAGCTGATATTTGCAATGTTGATTTCCTTTTTCTATAATTAAAAGTTTTTTGTATTAGTCTATATAATTTCCCAACTAGGATCATTTTTGTCACAAACAAAATGGCTGCCCCACATTCAACACAAACGGTATTAGCAATTTGGACTAATTTTTCTTTTCTTATTATAAAGCGTTTTTTTTTCTAAATATAATTTTCAAACTAGGATCATTTTTGTTACTTACAAAAATGTCCCTACACTCCACACAAATTTCTATATTCGCAATTTGGGCTAATTTTTCTTTTCTTATTATTAAGAATTTTTACTTTTTATAATTTCTCAACTGGGATCATTTTTGTCACAAACAAAATCTGCTGCCCTGCACTCGAGATATTCATTTGAAATTTTCATTCATTCATTTATATTTTCTATTTATTTCTATTTCTTATTTCCTCATTTATTTCTTGACAGGTGCAATAAGACAGAAATCTGTGCCTCCGAGAAAGAAGCCCGTAGCCACTTACAAAAACAAGACCCCCAGCTTTTTGAACTCTTAAGCTACATCTACACAGATAACAGGCCTTATCTGGCGAGTGGAATGAGGACTTGCATGTGAATGATCTGAATTTTTCGGGCTTGCTTTGAGATTTGAGATTATAACGAGCAAAAAATACTCCGAGAAATGAGAAAAAATAGAAAAGAAAATATCCATTCTTATTGGGTATGAGACGGAATATATACATACTCTTACGTATACACATTAGAGCAGGTTGATTTGCAACTTATTTCAGAAAATCAACACGGCACTGGTGATAATAGTTAGGATTTAATGTGATAAGAGCTCATATCAGAGATTATATTACTGTCTTGAAAAGATAATTGAGCATTCAATTTTAAAGATCGCCTAAAAAAATGTTGAGAAATATGCTCATTTTCATAGCATTTGACTACAAACCGACTTTTGGAATTTGACTACATATCAGTTTATTGATAATATGAAGAAAGTTTAGTTGAAAACATATACTAAATATGAATTTCAAAATTTTGTTGCGGATTGTTTTTAATAACGGTATGTCTTTCACCGCTCACCGATAAAACATTTAATTGTTATGATTTTCCAACGTTTATAGTCATTTCTTCAAAAAATGGTAGCGATTTGGAAAAAATATTTGGAGTCAGTATTTATTATATCAAACCCGAACTATCATCACCATAACCTTGTCACGGTTTCAAAATTGACCTGCCTTAATACACATGTGCGTCGGTGTTTGAGTGCGTCGGTGTGTGTATATACTTATGTGTGTACGTATGTATGTATGCTTGTGTAAGAATGTGTGTGCGTGTGTGTGTGTGTGTGTGTGTGTGTGTGTGTGTGTGTGTGGACGGGGCTGTGTATGTGTGGAAATATATTTGAGTGATATTGCGTGTCGTCGTGTATATGTCTGTGCGTCCATATTTGTTGATGTTTGTTGGTTTGTTTGTGTATCTGTTCGTGTGTGTGTGCATGTGTCCATGTGTGTGCATATGTGTAGAAAATAGATGATTAATGTGGTGGGTGGGTCGTCGCGTGGTGAGATGGGCACGCTTAATGGAGGGAGGCGTTTGATGGGGTGGGCGCATAGTGGGTTGGCGTTTTGGTGGGGTGGGCGCTACTCTACTGTTTCATTTGTTGCTCATTGAGAACCGATATTTTACTGAAAATCAGGGTGAGTGTCTTCCGAAATTAAAAACAAAACGATAGCGAGCGGGAGAGGATGTGAGTGAGTGAGTGAGTGAGTGAGTGAGTGACTAGGAGAGGAATAGACGGTCAGATTCAGGGTGAGAATGACAGAGAGAGTGGTAGTAGGAGAGATTGAGGAAAAAAGGTAAAAGGGGAGAGAGAGGGAGGGAGAGAGAATCAGAAAGAGAATATTAGAATGAGAATGGGAATATAAGAATGAGAATATAAGAATGAGAAGATGAGAATATGAGATATAATATACGAATGAGAATATGAGAATGATAATGTGAGAGTGAGAACATGAGAATATGAGATAAGAAGATGGGAATGAGAATATAAGAATGCGAATATGATATTGAGAATATGAGAATATAATAATGAGAATTAGAATATGAGAAAGAGAATATGAGAATAAGAATATAAGAACGAGAAGGAGAATATGAGAATGAGAATATGAGAATGAAAATAAGAGAATGAGAATAAGAATGAGAATATGAGAATATAAGAATGAGAATATGAGAATGAGAATATAAGATAAGAATATGTGAATGAATGAGAATATAAGAATGAGAATTAGAATATGAGAATGAGAATAAAATGAGAATGAGAACATGAGAATGAGAACATGAGAACGAGAACATGAGAATGAAAATATGAGAATAAGAATATGAGAATTACAATATGAGAATGAGAAGATGAGAGAGAGAATGAGAATCTTGCAAGCATTTAATATATGCCCGGTGTCAATTGTACAAACTTCTTGTTTTTTATTTGAACAAGAGAGACATCGAGCTTTAAAATTACCGAAAAGAAAAAAAGAGAAAAAAAAATGAACAAAAAAACAACAAAAGTAAAACAAAAAACTACAACAAACAAACAAAAATCAAACAACTAAACACACTCTTGGATAAATAAAAAGATGAAAAAAAGTTTTTAAATAATAATAAAATAAAACCTGGATATTTTTTGTGTTTGACTTTCAAAGTCTTTGTTTAGAAATGAATGAAATAATTTGGTTTGAATCAAATGGTTAATAATGAAAAAAATGGTTTTCCGGTATTAAATGGTCAATTTAATAAAAGCACAGAAAACCTACTTCAAAAATTAAAAGTGTCACCAAATGTTTTTACGAGCTCCGTAGTGCTGGTCCAAAGGATGAGTCAGCAAGGATTTTATGAATGGGAAAATTGTCAAGGTCATCCTAAAATCACGTGACCTGGGCATCTAGAAAGGGAGGTCACATGACCGCTTTACATCATAATCTCGAAGATTCCACAATGATAGTGATATAAACCATAAAGTTGTAGACAAAAAGTCAGTCTTCAGAGAGAAGGTCTCTCAACCCGGCACAACCCGCAGACAACCTCTCGCCAAAACCTTGTTTAACAAGAGATGTCAGATTGTTTCAACAATCTTCTCGTGTACTTTTGAACAAGAGGCTCAATGAAAATAAAAGGTAATATTTTTCTCCTCAACTTTAAAACGCTTTTCTCGTCTCAGTTCTTCTCTGCAAATCAATTTTATTAATTAACAATGAAATTTAATTGATCATCACAGGGACGGACTGAGCCATCGGTCAATCAGACCATGTCCGAGGGCCCGGCACTACAAAGGGGCCTGCCATCTGGCTACTAATAAAATTATTAAAGGTGGCCTTGTTATACACTCTAATACATACATTCTGACTCGGATAGTGTGTCCAATGGCCATAGCTGACTGCCGGACATAGTTAAGACAATATGCACAGATCACCAGCTGCACAGCATCTATATATCCCGCTTCTGGGAAGGGGTGGGGGTTGGACTTGCTGTTGTAATTCGACTCCCACCCCATATGAAGTCACGACACAGAAGACAAATTCGTGTTCACGACATTTTTTTTAACGACCGATCGCGCACCACACAGCCACCGCCACTGCTGACCGGGTCCCCACCGGGTCTCAGCCCCTCTCTTCAACTGACTCCTAAATTCTGTCCCTAACGTCACTTCCCTTTCGGCTAAAGGTCAAGTGACGTCAGCAACTCACTCCAAGTATGGAGGACCTTAAGTATCATAATGTTACATTTGTAGTGTATTTCTTTATCATTTATTGTTGAGATAATAACACGAAGACCCCCACACGTGACAGTAGGGCAGGTGGATTTGCAGCTTTTTTCAAAAAATCAACACAGCACTAATGATGACAGCTGGGATTTAACGTGATAAGAACTTATATAAAAAAATTAGATTTATATCTGGAAAATAAAATTGAGCTTTTAATTTTAAAGACAGCATCGAAAAATGTTGAGAAATTACTAATTTTCATAGCATTTGACTACAAACCGACTTTTAGAATTTAATTACAAATTCAGTTTATGAAAAAAAGTTTAGTTGAAAACGTATATTGAATACTAATTTAAAAATTTTGTTTTCTCATGTTGAGGATTGTCTTTAATGACGGTATGTCTTTTACCGCCCACCCATAGAATATTTGATTGTTATGATTTTCCAACATTTATAGTCATTTCCTCAAAAAATGGTAGCGATTTGGAAAAAAATATTTAGAGTCAGTATTTATTATGTCAAATCCCAAAAATCATCACCATCTCCTTGCCATTGTTCAAAAATCGACCTGCCCTAACGTGACAGGCATTTTTCCTTTCTTTTCTTTTTTTTTGTGGGGAGTGGGCTTTTATTTGAATAACGTTAGGAAAATCATGCAATTCAAAACAGAAGAAAAAGAAACGAAAAGGCTCGAATGTAAAATCATTTTTTAAAAAACGCTTTCAAAAACAGACAGAAAACCTCTTGAAATGGGCTTGAAATCGAAGCAAGCCTTAACACGATTTTTTTACAACTGAGAGGAATCCAGATTAAGAAAATCTCCAAACATTCCCAACTGAAAAATTCGAAGAAGCGTTTTAGCCCAATTCAAAATATTTCTTTCTTTTTCTTTCTTTCCTTCTTTCTTTCTTTCTTTCTTGTGCGTTTCTATGCATGTATATATGTATGTACGTATGTATATATGTATGTATATATGCATACATGTATCTATCTATTTATCTTTCTTTCTCTTTTCTTTCTTTCCTTTTACTATCTATCTAATCTATCTATCTCTCTATCTTTCTTTCTTCTGCGTTTCCATGTATGTATGTATGTATGTATGTATGCATCTATCTATCTATCTATCTACTTAACCTTCTTTCTCATTTCTTTCTTCTGCGTTTCTATGTATGTATGTATGTATGTATGTATGTATGTATGTATCTATTAGATCTATCTAACAGATGTTCACGCGTACATTCATATACATATGTAAGCACGCACATACGATACCACACACACCTTGTTTGTACACATTAACACACGCATGCAAACACGTATGGACACACACACACATACATACATATGCATACATATACCCACACAAGTACACATACACACACACACATATATTCAAGACTTAACATGTGTATCGAATTTGCAGACTATTGTCCCTAAAGTTATAATCTTTAAAGCGTTTCCGTCAAATGAAACCATTGGCCATCTTCTAGGAAAGACAATAGTCTGAATATTCGATACACAATTATCGACCTTTATCTCAAGGATTTTAATGTTAGGATAACAATAATAAAGATGAGGAAAATAGTCTGATATTCAACACACAAATTATACACCTTCATTCATCTCAATGATTCAAAAGGATAACAACAATAGTAAAGACGAGAACAATGGTCCGAATATTCGATACGCAAATTATTAACCTTCATCTCAATGATTCTTATGCTAGGATAACAATGATAAAGATGAGGACAATAGTCCGAATATTCGATACACAATTATCAACCTTCATCTCAAAGATTCTAATGTTAGGATTTAGGATAAAGATGAGGACAATATAGTCCGAATATTTGATACACAAACTATTCTTACTTCTTACTCTCATCACAAGGACCCTAATGTTAATACAACAATCTAGATCAATTTGGCCAAAGATCGGATACCTTTTAGGCCTTGTATTCTTTCTGGCTTAAGGTCGCATACCTTTTAGACTAGCCTCGTATATTGTAGAAAAAAAAACTCGCTTAAATGGCTTTGTTTTCGCTTTCAGGAAAATGTAGTCCAGAACGCCAATGCGAAGTGATTACGAGTTACGCCCCTTAGATCAAAGAGACGATCCGAAATAGGCATTAGGTCTCCTGTGAGAATAAAGCAAAAAAAACCCCAAAAAAACCCAAAGTAATATATTTTAAAATTAAAGATAAAGGTAAAGTTTAAGCGTCAAATCGTTCTAGTAGAAGAAAAAATATTTTTCTTGTAGATTTTTGGATGCTGAACAAGTATCTGCTAACCGTTTTGGTAAAGGTAAAGTTTAAGTGTCAAATCATTCTAGTTGAAGAAAAAATATTTTACTTGTAGATTTTGGTGTGATGAACAAGAATCTGCTAACCGTTTTGGTAAAGGTAAAGTTTAAGCATCAAAGCTTATTAGTAGAAGAAAATATATATTTCTTGTAGATTTTGGTGTGCTGAACAAGAATCTGCTAACCGTTTTCGGGGCAATCCACTAGACCTAACCATACCCCTCTAACTTAATATTAATGATTTGTTACAAAAATCAACCTCCAACGCCAACCCTAACCCTATTTCCAACGCTAAATACGGTGGGGTGTTGTTGTATATGCCTAAAGGATTTCATAGACCATGTGAGTTATCTTTCTTTGTAATGTGACGCTCAAACTTTACTAATACCAAATTTAATGTAGTTGGCAGAATAAAAGAAAAGGTTTGCGCAGCAGAAACAAAGAATTACATTATTTTTTTTATCATCGATCTTAAATTATAGGGTTTACCAGGGGCAGACTCAGGACTGAGAGTGTTATGGGGGCCCGTCGTCGGATAGAAAATACAATGGACCCCCTCCTTACTCAATTTTTTTACCGTTAAATGCATTTGTAGAGGCTGTGCAGTCTATTCATATTGGCTTAACTATGTCTGGTCAGCTACGGTAGGAGTGTGCACGAAAATCGGTATTTTTAGACCCCCCAACATTTAAACGTTTATTAAAAATTAATTTTAACCGATTTAATTTAAAGAAAATAGATTAAACTTTGAAGAAAAACGACATTTTTTTTTATCTAATGAAAACAATGCAATATTTTTTGATCGGACATTGACAAAGATTTGAAAAATAAATTCTTAATGAAAAAGAATTCTAAAAATATAATTTTTACATGAGATTTTTATTTGATCATTCCTCTTTATGATAATGCAGTAATGCACCAAAAAAAATACTTTTCATTTTTTTTTTTTTAAATTATCAGAAGATTAAATCACGGTGGGTCAAAATCGGGCGAATTTTTGCACACTCTTAGCTGTGCTGTGGTGCACTGTGCAGTCTGTGTATATTGGCTTAACGGTACGGCCATTTAGAGATACATTATGATGTGCAGGCAAAGCAGAGTAACACCCGAATCAAAATGCATGTATTAGTTTGTGTAACAAGGATATTCTTGATAATTCTATTGGCAGCCAGATGGCAGGCCCCTTTGCCGTGCCGGGCCCTCGAACATGATCATTGACCGATGGCTCAGTCAGTCCGGTCCGCCCCTGGTGTTTAATGTTTCATTGCTTTTGTGACTTGGTGTGTAAAGCTAAAAAGTGCATAAGCAAAGGTAATTAATTCATAGATTTAAATGATAAGTATTGTCCCTTAAAATGAAAAATAATTATTTTTTCCAAAATTTAAGGAAAATTCAAGAGCTGTTTCTGAAATTATCCCTTTTTGGACCCTAACGTAAAAAGCGGTAACTAACGAAAAATTCGATGCGTATTTAGCAAAATTAAAAATTAGCCAATTAGAGCCATTGTATTAGAGTACCACGCAGGGGTGAATATCGGCTAAGTCGTCTTTTTCGCTAGGTCATTAAAGCCGATATATTGCCCTTCCAGGGTTCAAAGCGGACAAACGAACTGTATCAATTCGGAACAAAAAAATAAAATTGATATACCCCACCGAAATTAAATAATTGATATTTTGAAACTATATCGAAATTCAATTTTATTCTAAAATAAATGCAAGGGGGGCTGCCTGAATCGCAATTTTCAGACACCTATCATTTAAACTTGTGCTAAAAAAAAAATTATTGAAAAGTATAAAAGTCTTTAGTGCAAAATAAAGAGTAATGATTAAGAAAAAATCTCGTGGAAAAATTATTTGCTTAAATGAATTTTTTAATAACAAATTTTGAAAGCGAAAACAGGCATTTCTTTTTAATTCCCACGTCTTTAAATTTTTCTAATTAAAAAAAAATGTTCTTAGTAGTTTAGTAGAAATATTTTTGTTGATTTTTATCTGAAAATCGTTTTTTACTTAGATTTGAAAAAAAAATTTTTTCTGATCCCCTCATTGTCGTAATATTAATACTTATTATGGAAGCATAGAATGAACAAGCTCGCAGAGAGGCGTTTAACACGATGTTTATTAATCGGGTGAAAGAATACAACTAAAGAACAATGGCGGATTGGATTGCGTTACGTCACGATCAAGGGACGTAATTCTTGATGATAAGAGTTGTCTCCCTTATCCTATGACACTCATAAATTGGAATTATTTTAAAAATTGAAAAAGTGGTGTCCGCATTACACTTTGATGTTGGTGATTGGGGCCCTTAATAGTTTTTATTAAGGTCACGACCTCATTATAAATCGTTTCTTCAAAGTAAAAAGAAAAATAGCAAGTGCATTTAAACGATTTTTTTTCAAAAATTAAGTAAATTTTTCAATCAGTTTTCAATCATTTTTAATGATAATTCCCTTTAACCTTTGGTAAAACTAAAATTTTCAAATATGGACAGACTATGAAACTTCTTTCAATTTTTTTAAATTACGCACCTAAATGCAAGGGGTATCAAAAATGAATGGCAATACCTACCTGCACAGTGCACATCATAGTGTGCGTTTCTCATGTGTGGACTACCGGACAAGAGTACCAGCAGATCCGTGACCGTAATAAAATGAAAATTTGGACAAGAAAAAGTATCTTCGTTAGCAATCAAACTAAATTTGTGAAGAAAGAATGAAAAACAAAGAAAGAAAAAGAAAACGAAGAAACCTTACAAATGAATGTAGTAAAAAAAAATGTCGCTGTTTATTTATTATTTTTTGGACTGGTTATACTCAAAAAGTTCAAACCTGGTTCCCAGCTAGAATGCAATAAATTGGGAAAGAGCTCCATTGTATTTTCCGTCTGAGGGCCCGTAATACTCTTAGTCCGCACCTGCTTTGTAATTTAATCTGCCCCCATTTCTTTCAATAATTCTTGAAGAGGGAAATGATGTTCTAGTTCAAAGAAAGCTGGGTTGATTACCCCCCATTGTTGTTATTCAGAGTTGTCCCCCTTGTCCCCACAAGAACAACGTCTTTACCTGGATTTAAAAATAAGCTACATCCGTATTTTGTTAGTGAATAAAACCTATTTTACTGTTCTCCCATCTTTTACACTCCAATATCGTATCTGCAATCTACAACACTAACCAAGTATACTAAATAGACATAACTCTACCCAAAACAAGAGTACCTTCTTCAATCATTAAAAAAATATTGGTAAATTGGCACCAGAAAACCGAGAGCACTGTAATTTGTTTTTTAGTGGATTTCGGGTGTGCTAAAAACGAATATGATATTTAAATCAGTCGCAAATGTTCCGTTTTGATTATATTAATCCAGTTTCTTGCAGTTATTTTCTTATGTATAACAGTCATATGGCGGCCATTAAAGTACATGAATTTATGTCGCAATTTATTCACATGCATTTTAATGGTCACCAAACGACTGCCTATCCACTGGGCAAAATCGACTTCCCCAGTAGTTTGTAACTGACCTATATAGGTGAAAGTGTATGAGAGAAGAGGAAGGACAAGGTTACTTACTATCCAATTAGTATTGAAACTGACCTGACTTTTAGCCTTTGGTCAGGGCAGGGCAGGGCAGGGCCGGCACAGTGCACTACAGCAATTTTCTAATATATAAAATAATTTGAATGTTTAGTCTCCAACCGATAATAATCGACAAAAAAGTGTTCAAAAAAATGTTCTGCCAGTATTTTGAACATTTCCTTACTTAATCAATTGATTCTCTAACCCTTTGGACCCTGAAAGGCCAATATATCGGCTTTGACCTAACGGAAAAGTCGACACAGCCGATATTTCGCCTCGCTATAGTCCTCTTATAGAATGGCCCTGGTGGTTGTCTAGTTAGTAATTTTGCAAAGTCAGGGTCCAAAAAATCTGTTTCCAAACCTGATTTCTTAATTCATTTCCCACAACTTTTGCAAACAAACAAACCCCATCTTTTATTTAATTGCAGGAAAGTCCACTTGGGGTGGTGGTTAAGCAGTCGGACTTCGGAATCGTAGTAGTAGTGGCTTACAATAGAATTATCAACACAAAATATGTATTTAAAAACAATGATATACTTCACGAGCTCGGCTTTGTTGGCTTGTCAACATTTTATTTGGTCTTAATAATCACATCAAACATTTTTTTCAAACTGAAAATAATATTAAATACAAAATTTTCTTTTCAAAAATAATAATTAATTAACACTTTTTTTGTCTTCACGATTGCCTTTTATAATGTTTTTTTTTAGTTACCCCCTCCAACTGCCTATTTTTGCGTTATCACCCCTTTTTGCGTTACTACCGGGTACTACCCCCTCTATACAAAAGTAGCCCCTCCAGTGGGGGCGGTACCGACACTTTGGGAAACATTGCTATAGAACCTCTAGAAAAGAAAGCGAAATCGAATTAGTGTGGCTTTCTTTCTTTTTCAAAATCTGTTGGAAATGAATGAAAAATATTTTTATTTAAATGATTTTTTTTAATTAAAAAAAATGTAAAGATGTTGATGTAAATTGTAAGATTAATGTTGAGGTAAATTGTAAGATTAATGGTTGAAGAGAAGGCTCAAGTGTTGTTCTAAACAATGCTGCTGGGCGTTAAGTGAAGGTTTTTCGTATATATTCCTACGCCAAGGGGTAACAGTTGTTGCGCGTATGTAAATAGTTCCATGATATTACTACAAAATTACTTTTCCAAAGATAGGAATTTCGAAACATTTCAAGAATAGACAACGAACGTAAGCTTCAAAATTCTCAAAATTAGAAGTTAAAACTAGAAGAACCCGTGGAAATTTCACGGTAGTTGAAAACTTTTGAACACACTTCAGCAAGAAACTTCTAATCACGTAGGCGGCATAAATTGGAATGAAATGGTCCTTCAAAAGACAAAAAATCGAATGTATTTCAGATCAGAGCGCGTATAAAGGGAGGTAATTCATTTCTCTGTAATTACAGCCACCCGTATTTTGTATACACGAGTTATTCCCCTTCCACATCACCCCTCTTTCAATGTACAATGCAACATTGCAACACTCAACAGTCAACACTCCAGTCTAATACTGAGAGCAGTTAGTCTACTAAAAATCTTTGTTCCGTAGACACATGTCTTATCGTTCCTTCTCGTTTAATCAGAGGCATGTATTCACTTCATGTGACAATAACCCTTCAACTCCCACTCGTGTCTGGATATCGGGCACACCTTATCCCCTATCTTCATTGATGCGAAGAGAGGAAGAAAGGCGACAAAGGGCCAGTCGCCGTGGATGTTGTTTTGGTTGATGGTGGTTGCGTGACGGCCACGCACACTTACTTCGACCACATCGCTCCTATCGCAGCTCAGCATATTGTCACAGCTCTAGTAATCACCCATCTAATAGCTGCTTCCTGTCCCGTTGGACGTGTGACACCACGGAGCAGAATAAGGGAAAAGGAGAGAAGGGGTGTGGATTTTTCACAGGCCGAAGCGCTCTAATAGTTATTTAAGGAGTGTAGTTAAGATAGGATTGAGGCATGACCCTTATCAGAGTATCGTACTCCACCGTCAATTTAGTAAAACAACGGTGGGATACTCAAACGAATTTCGTTACCCACACGCATTTTTTTTTTTTGTTAACTGGATGTTAACACTATGACCTCTCGAGGCAAAATGTGAAAACTCGCATGTCACCACGCCTTTTCCGGTCGGCCATCTTGGAAAAGCGCGGACGTAGTAGTGAACAGTCACGTGAGTAAGAGTCAAATAAGTTTTTGTAACTCTTGGAGAGGGTCTGGAAGTCGAAAAACATATAAATAGGACCAGATTCATCCAGCTAGTCAGTGGGTTTCTGGCGTCAGACCTGTCCACGCCACTCGGCATGGTGGCCTTCCGTCTAACCTCACTCGGCGTTCTTCATCACCAGACTAAACTACCACCAACGCTGATCAGACTGCTTTCGATGAACATCTCCTGTACATAACACTGTCTTGTACACCCTTTTCCGTCCATTTATTTTCCATTCAGAAAATAAATATATTTATAAAACATTGTATCGGTCTTAGTCATCTTTGCTTTGGTTGCTTTAATATAAATCACCTTTTTATTTTTCTTAAGTTTGCGGGGTGAATGGCATATTAGCTCTGCAACAAGAGTTTATGGCTAATGAAAGTCCATCTATCC
>JAYKTE010064778.1:0-14483 GCA_036873565.1 Xipholeptos notoides
TAATGCAACCCAGTTTTAAATATTATCCATATAGTGAAATAGATTTTGCAAGAAAGGTTAGAAGAGCACTTTATAATTAGACATTGCCTTTTTGATACCCGGGCAACGCGGGGCCGGGTCAGCTAGTATATATATATATATATATATATATATATATGTGTGTGTGTATGTGTGTGTGTGTGTGTGTGTGTGTGTGTTGAAATGCTGTCAATTTTCTAAATTATCTCTAGAATTTCGTTCCTAAATATTAGTTTATCTTGCTAGAAGGAATTACATTTTGTTTGTTACTTTGACGTCACGGTTGTCGTCTGCAAAATTTGATTTGTTTTCGATAAAAAATTTTTTTAAAGAAATCTAAGTTATTATTGTTTTTCTTCATTAATTCTATTGTACATTTTAATAATAAATTAAATATTCTTTTTTTACTTGAAAATTATCTCCTTTCTTTCTAAAAATTTCCCTGTATTTTTAGGCCAAATTAAAAACAAGTATTTTAAAGTTTTAGAACTTTAATCTCTGTTGTTCATAAACAGTGAGTGACTTAATTTTTTTTCTTACTACGGTTTTTGTCACCTCCTAAGTTTACAAGAACTAGAATCGAGATTTGTTTAAACATTATTCGCTGAGAAACATTTTGTTTTTTGTAAAAGAAAAACTAGTTTTGTTTAAACTGAGAAACACTTTTTGTAAAATCGATTTTAGTGAAATATTTTTCGTAGAGAAACAATCTCAAGAAAAAAAATCTGTATTTGTTCAGGTTTTTTTCCGGAAACACACAATTTGAAGGAAAACGAAATTTTATTTCAACCTTATTTTCAAATTGTATAAAATCTATTTTGTTGGAAATATTTCTTGTGAAGATATATTAAACTGGAGAGTAAGGTTGCCTATATTTATAACTAAATTGTTCAAAATCAGTGATAGAGCATGTGTAGTAGATAAACGTAGACAAGGATACACGAATGTAAACACTAAGGCGATCCTTTGGTATGACGACCGCGCAGACGCAAAACTTACAGTCACCGAA
Organism: Xipholeptos notoides; assembly: GCA_036873565.1. Lineage (NCBI taxonomy): Eukaryota > Metazoa > Mollusca > Cephalopoda > Idiosepiidae > Xipholeptos > Xipholeptos notoides. The sequence goes on from JAYKTE010064778.1 coordinate 1,028, forward strand.
GGCCGTTGACTCCGTGTCTACGTTTATCTATTATACACACACACATGTATATATATATATATAGAGAGAGAGAGTGAAATAAGTATACGTATTAAAATATACAGATAACTACACACACATATATATATACAGATGCACACACGCATATATAATTCGTTTATTTATTTGTGTTTGTTTTTGTTTTACAGCATATCATCAATTTTTAGGTCATTTTATGCCAAGATCACTCATTTTTGGTAAACGTTATTTTTTCCACTCGCACTATTTAATCCATAGCTGGAGGGAATATGGGGGATTCATACCTTTTTCCAAGGTATTAGTCCGAATATGAAAGCAAACAGAACGACTGGGATTCGAACTCGGGTACTATGATTCCGATGAGCGACCACCTATCCACTTGGCTAAATCGTGTTTCCCCATTGAGATATGTAGTTAAATATCCCAATAAAAGCGTGTTCCAAACTCACAGCAGGATCCCTCTACAAGTGGCTTTATCTGTTTGTTTGTTTGTCTGTGTTTTACGGCATATCAACCAGGCTTTATCTTGGTAATCAACAACAGACATCAATTCTGGACGTAAAGGTGATTTCTGCTGATTAAAGTTCCTGGCAAAAAGGATTAGTCTCACTGATAAGTGGGGTTGCGAGTTAAGATTGGTGATAAATTCTGTCGGCGGCCGATTAGAAATAAATCGGTAAAAGTTACGGATGGGAAGAAAGCGAAGAAGTTGATGAGATGGCGTCGTCTTGAATAGATTCTCTTTAAATAGAGATGTGTATTTGTTAATTATGCACCTCTTTCGATTATGATGTCGGTTGAGATTTATTCACTTATTTTGTTGTGGTATTTTTGGTTTCATAAGTATGTTGGTTGCCTGAATTTTTTATCTGGTGATTAGTAGTATGATGTTGGTCGAGATTTATTCACTTAGGTGGTGATCATTATGCTTTTTGGTTTGATACCTTTACCTTGCTATTTACAAAAAATGGTTGTTCTTGGCATTTAATGACCTACAAAGGTTGATATAGATTAAATAATGCATATTGTGTTAATCCAAAAACAAAGTGTGGACTAAAACTGACATTTACCAAAAGTTAATGTTCTCGACATTGAAATGACATACAAAGGTTGATATAGATTAAATAGTGCATATTGTGTTATTCCAAAAACAAAGTGTGGACTAAAACTGAAATTTACCAAAAGTGAATGTTCTCAACATTGAAATGACCTAAAATGGTTGATATGTATTAAATAGTGTGTATTGTGTTATTAAAAAAAAAGTGTGGACGAAAAACTAACGTTGACCAAAAATGATTGTTCTCCGCCTTAAATTGCCTAAAATGGTTGATATACCGTAATAACAGAAATAAACAAACAGTAAACCAAAGCTTTTAAAACTATATTTCAGTGCAATTTTCTTTTTGAAAGTTCGTGCAAGATATTAGAGAAGATAATAATCTTTTGCTGGATTCTTTAATACAAGGTAAACAGGATTGAGTTTCTGGTTTTGATCGAATTATCTGGAATTAATCTGTTCATCTTGGAAAGATTTTTTCGATACTGTGTTCGTTTAATTCTCATCGAATTTAACATTGGAATAATTGAAGGATTTCTTTGTTTTTATCTGTAAAAATCTTTAAAAAAACATTGAAAGGAGAATACTTCTTCAAAATCCAATAATCGTATGTCATAAATAGATATCTTCATCTCCTACATACGATGCCATTGTAAAAAAATCCTTCTGTGTTTTATGGGATATCAACCTTGTTAGGTCATTTAATGCAGAGAACAATCATTTTTGGTAAACGTCAGTTGTTGTCCACAACGCAATACGCACTATTTAACACACAGCTGGATGGAATTTGGGAATTCATACCTTTGCCAAGAGTATTAATCAGAGTATGAACGAAAACCGAACGATTGGGATTCGAAATTGCGTACTATGATTCCGAATCCGATTGCCTATCCACTTGGCTAAATTGACTTCCTCCAAATTGGATGAAGTGTCCAATTAAATTATATAAACAACTATATCTAAGAAAAGCTGCCTTAAACAGTGAAACGCACAGCGTATAGATTAATAAAACAATAATGTGTTTCTTACGCCTATAATAATAATAATAATAATAATAATAATAATGTTATTATTAATAATAATAATAATAATTATATATAAATATATATAAAATATATTTATATATTTGACTATAGATAAAATATTCTGAGTTGCACGGTTACAGCCTGGCTCCACGGCTCGTATTTAATGTAGATAGGCTACTGTCGAAAAAGATCACAAATTTATATCTATTTAACCTTTTTTTTTGCACAAAGATTCTTCACTCAGTCCTCAATCCCGACAAATATTTTGATGAAAGAAAAATAGAGTTTAATTTTCTGAAGAGTTTTTTTTTTCGAGGTCAAGTACAACAAATAAATTATTGATTGAATAAAACAAATATTCGAAAACGAAGAAAGTAGAAGTTGACTTGACATTTCTATAAAAGTGTTTAATGTCTATCCTGGCATTTTCCCATATTTTGTCATATTTTTTGTACTTATTTCTGTACACTTCTTTCAATTTTTGTCATTTACGATGTTGCCATCGTCTATTTAGGAAATATTTTTGATATTGTAAATTCTGTTTGAACTTCCAGCATTTTGAAAAATAAGATAAAGAAATTGTTCATCACTTTTCATTTTTCTTTGAAAATATTTTACTTTGTATAAGCGTGCTTTTATGTTTTTTGGCTTTTTCGCTTTCGAATGATTTAAATGTATTGTTCTAAATTGAAGCTATACATAGAAAACAGAACAAAATAAAAAAACTAGGTTCTTTAAATGATTATTTCGACCGTTTCTGTGCAAATCAATAGATATATTCTCTAATAATGAACAGATGTCTATTTAAGATAGCCATTCCAAAAGAAATGCCAGGGACAGTGAGGTTGTAGCGGTAGGAAGAAGCTTGGTCTCTGGAATCGTATTAAACGAATTCAAATCCCAGTCAAAACCATTACATTCACTTTCAGAAGTGGATACAGGCTTGTTCTCTGGAATAGTATTACCCGGGTTCAAATCCCAGTCGAAACATTCACATTCACTTTCAGAAGTGGAAAAAAGCCTGGTCTCTGGAATCTTATTACACATGTTCAAATCCCAGTCAAAAACATTGCATCCATTTGCGGGCAGATGAGGCCCGTTAACTCTGGAGAGAAACTCATCTAGGTGAAAGGAAACACTGATTACAAAAGACCAGGGATATGATGAGCACATAAAATGGCCTCGTTTCTAACTTGGGTTGGTGCTTGACCAAGTTAATATATCCAAAACTAATGCCACCTATTTTAAAACTTTTTAACTTGACGAGTTGACAGATCTCACGTACCCGGGTTGTGGAATCAGTGTTGTCCTTTAGATAGAGGAGTTTCTCTCATGACTTAAAGAGCCAGAAAAATTTTGTATATCTACACTTGGTTTGTTTGTTTGTGTTTTACGGTATATCAGCCTTGAACTTGGTAAATTAATGTAAATAACAGATGGATAAACAACTCGCACAACCGATCAAAGATAGTATATCTACTTGGTCGAGCACAAACACAAGTTAGGCACGGGGCCATTTGTATCTGCTCATTATATCCCCAGGCTTTTGTACTCAGTATTGATTTTGTAATAAGTGTTCCCCCTCATCTAGATGAATTACTCTCCCAAGTTAACGAGACTCATCTGCAAAGTGAATGCAGTGGTTTTGACTGGGATTTGAACTTATGTAATACGATTCCAGAGACCTAGCTTTTTCCACTGCGCCAACCTCGCTTCCGATCAAAGATGTGTTTTTTCACACCTAAAGAAACGCAAAACATGTTCCAGAAATAACGAATAAATGGAACAGCTCTGGGGTGGGAGGCTAGCCCTAAAAACCTTTACTGTACAGCTTAGACTAATATTGGATCAGGCCTCAATGCCTAAATCCTATTTGTACTATTTGGAGACTTTAGTCCTAATTGCGTATTGCATGTCTGGCTCTTTATCTTGGCAGACCTCGCAATTGCAGAAGGTCTGCAAGCTCTGTCAGGGCCACATAATGTTTTTGGCTTTGCAAATCTATTGTAATGAATAAAAAATTTAGAAAATAATTATTAGAATTTAATGTTAAATTAATATCATAATTGTATGTTGAAATATAAATCAACAAATATGTATGTATGTATTTATTTATTTACTCCTTGGTATAAGCCTTCAGTATGTTAGGGTCGGAAATTGGATTTTGTTGGTAGAGGGGCCGCAAGGCGCATTCTGCGTGGGAGCCACGATGATTTTAAGCCCGACATTGCTTGGCAGTGATATTTTTGGACTTGACGTGATCTCAACTAAAAGTCTGCATCTACTGTATCTTGTAAAGTGACTTTTTTTTATCAATTGGGAAAATTATAAGATCACTTTCTTGAGACAGACAGTTTTCTCAATAGAAAAATATGAAAGAAATGTATATCTTCTTCTTCAAAGAATAAAAAATATAAAAAAATTCAAACAATGCAGATATTTTAATCGTGAACAATAACATTTAGTAACAGTTCAATTGAGCAAGCAATACTAACCTAGATTATTATCGAAAAATGCATGTTGCTTTTTTATATCCGACCTTCTATTTGTTAGTAGTTCTTTGTGGTTCTCGTGATGCTGAAATTCAGATAAGTTGTTTGCATTTAAATTCTACGTCGTATCAATTTAATATACTTATACTTATATCTCTAATGTCTTCCACGTCTCGTTTGTAAACTTAGACTTCATTCTCTCACTACATTTTCCAACGCAGTCAATAAAAAACGAAAAAAATAAAATAAATTAAAATAAACTACAAATAAAAAATAAAAAATAAAAGCTTAAAATAAATAATCCTCGAAGTAGTCACTGATTGAAGAAAGTACCTTTCAGAGTTGAACACTTTTGTTTTATCTTCAACATTTTCTCTAATATGCATTATAATGATTTGTATTTTAAGAGCGATCGGCTTTTGCATTATAGGGAAAAAATCATTCTTTTTCAAAACATAAAAACAAAACAGAAACAAAAAAATAAATAATAAAATAAAAGGGATAATAAAAAAGAAAATAGATAGCCATATTCTAGTCATATAAAAAAAAAAAATAAATATAGATTATGATTTAAAACCACTGAAATCAAACGATGGAGATCAATAATCTGTCATAAATGAACAGTTCAGTCAGTCAGTCTTCTCGTTTGAAATTTGAGATGAAGGAAGAAAAATAGTTTATAAGAAAGTTGAGTTTTAAATCAAGACCATAAAATATCACAAAGATTTTATTGTATTTGTTTTGTGTTTTACGGCATATCAGCTATTTTAATGCTAAGAACAATAATTTTTGCTAAACGTTAGTTTTTGTCCACACTTAGTTTGTTGAATAGTACGATATGCACTATTCAACCCATAGGTGGAGGGAATATGGCGATTTATACCTCTCCCAAGGGTATTAGTCAAAGCTCAAAAGCCAAGGACTTGGACTCTAACTCGCGTACTACTATTCCGAGGTCCGTGTGCCTGTTCACTGGGCAACTTCAACTTCCCTTAGATTCAAGATGGAAAATAACGAAAATGAAAATCTATTGAAACTATAAACTCAGTTCAAACAAATTCAAATATAACAATGGAGCATTATAAAGACGAAACACACACAAACACATACATAGGCACACCTAATACCCTTGGGAAATGTATGAATCCCCACATTCCTTGAGAACTTGGGTTGGTGCTTGACCAAGTAAATATAACATTAATTGAGAACAACAGGTTTTCCGGTATTAAATGACAAAGTCGTTGAGAGTTCGGAAAATCCACATCTCTGCCACGTCAAAGCGATGATTCAGTATGTTGGACAATCACAAGTCATACACGAACACAAAATTGTCACGAATAACTGGTGACGATAGTATGATACACATAATGCATTTACAGATAGCAGCCGCCACAGGACAGAGGTAAGAGCAGGAATACAGAGACTAGCCAACAGTGTAGCCTACTGTAAGAGGGATGTGTGTGTATTTGCCCTACTGGTCTAGAGCCCTCAATCTAGTGACAGCTCTCATCAAAATATGTCTCCACAAGGCCTGTTGACATACCAGAGTGCAACTCAGGAAATAGTGCAACAACATTCCTTTTGTCAAGAAGTAAATAAATAATTATTTTCTCCACTACTTTTGGGCTCTTTTAATTATTTTGTCTGTCTTTTTAAAGTTAATTAGATTTAATTAAAAATTCAATCTAACAGTGACAAACTTTTTACATTTCTTTCTTTTTTGACAATTTACAAAATTGATATTTATATTTGGGCTCAATTTTTGTTGGATCTCAAAAATAACTTAAAATTTAACAGAAAACTAGTGTTTCCCTTTTTTTTTTTATCTCAATGAATTTTTATTATCCAGAATGTGAACAATCTCCCCTTTCAAATCAATACTGGTTTATGCTCGGGTCCCCCTTATATTGCTTCTATACAATCGCTCAAATCTTTAAAAATCCCTTTTTTGTAAGAGAGTTTTGAATGACACAAAACATGCTGCTCTTATCTTTTCAATCTGGGAGTGAATCAGTATAGAGATATCTCGGCAACATGCATCAATGCTAAAGCTAACAAAAGAACAACGAGTATTTATATCTGAAAATTACGAATACGAGGTCAATGACCGCTAGGTTTTGGTCAGAAAAAAACAGATTTCAAAGGCAATTCTAGGAAAAGATTATTTCTAGGACTTCAGCAAAACATTTTAAAGTTTTTAAGGTACAAATCCACGTGCATTTAGCACTGGGTGAGTTATAGAGTTTAAGGGAGGCAGTTGTCTCTGTGCTTAGAAGGTGTGTTGTACTGACTAGATATGTAAAGTTGTTAAGGAATAAAACCACGACCGTTTACCACTTGGTGAGTTATAGATTTCAGGGGGAGGCAGTTGTCTTTGTGCTTCACAGATCGGAGATGTGATTGACTGCCGGTGTGTTTTGGTCATAAAATATTGATTTGAAAGATAATTCTAGGAAAAACATTATTGTTAAAAGTTGATTTTAACCCATGGGACCCCAAAGGGCCAGGTGGCAGTGCCAAAAAAAAACAAACACTTTGGCGCATGAAAAGCCGATATATTGTCCTAGGTGACAGTTCAAAAGGCAACACGGCCGATATTTCAGCCCTCCATTGTTCTCTTATAAAACGACTCGTTTTTGCTAATTAGTAATTCTGCTAAATCAGGGTGCAAAGGATTAAAAAGAATAAAAATAGAGACACTTCTTTTGCAAAAGGAAAAAAATGAACAAATGTTTTGGTTAAACTTAGTTTGTTCTGTTTAATTTTAAGGCATATAAGCCCGTTTAGGTCATTTAATGCGAGAACCATCATTTTTTATAAACGCTTTTTGTTCACAGCTATGTTTTGGAATAACGCAGTATGAGCTATTTAACCCATAGCTGGAGGGAATGTTAGCATTCATACCTTTCCTCACAAAATAATGCTTTTTGTGTATTCGTTCGTATTTTAAGGCATATCAACATTTTTCAGGTCATTTAAAGCCGATAAGAAGCATTTTTGACAAACGTTTTTTGTTCACATGTTGTACACTAATACATGAATTCTGACTCAGGTCGCTCCTCTTTGCGCGTCTAATGGCTGTAGCTGACTATTATCAGACATAGTTAAGTTAATATGCCCAGATCACCTGCTCCGCAGCCTACATTGTATTTTCTGTCCGAATGCCCATGACACTCCCAGTCCGCCCCTGGTTAAGTCAGTATTCACAGATCACCTACTGCACAGCCTCTACATGTGGCATTTAACTGTAAAAAATGGATGATAGGGGCATTGCATTTTCTGCCCGACAAAACATAACATTCTCAGTCCGCCCTTGGTTAAGCCAATATGCACAGATCATAGCTGCACAGCCTCTACATGTGGCATTTAACTGTAAAAAATTGGAGGAGTGGGGACCATTGTATTTTATTCTCAAAGACCCATGCACTCTCGCTCCGCCTATGGTTAAGCCAATAATAACGAATCACCTGCTGTACAGTATCTACATGTGGAATTTAGCTGTACAACATGAGAGGCATTGCATTTTCTGTCCGAGAGCCCATAACACTCTCAATCGGCCCCTGTATATTATCATAAAATAATAAAACAGAAGCTGCTGATTTATTGATCTTTGAATTCATTGAGACTAGAAAAAAAAAACTCTTATTTTTGTCCTTGAGGAACTTAATGTTAAAAGAAAATTCAGAATAAGAGCCTTTTATCAATACAGATTTTATTTGTTTCTATTTATCATTTCTCGCTTTTTCTGGTTTTTTATCCCATTTGTATTTTTTGTCATCTTGCCAATGATATCTTTATAAATCAAGTTTGTATTCTGGTTTGTTTATGATTTATATCAAGAAAATTACAAATTATTCTAACTTGCTTTTCTTTAAGTAACACTTACACATTAAGAAATAAATATTCAATTTTCCGAGAAAAAAACTAAAAAACGAAAAAGATTCTGATCAAATTGCTTTTTTTCTTTTCTTTTCTTTCTTACTTCGTTATTGGTAAAAAATAAATGTTGGATTTAAGAGGCAAAAACACAAAACAAGAAACTCGCAAGTCTATTTATTACTGGATTGGGACCAATAATACAGGCTTTTAGGGTTTTTTCTTCTGAAGTTCTGGACAAATGAAATTACTGGTTCTACAAAAAATGGGAAAAAAACACCAAAAAATCTTGCAAAAGCTAATAAAAAAGGAGAGCATAATTTTACAGATTTTGGCCCCATATCGAAAACAGCTTTTATCTGCCACAGAAAATCATAAAAAATGCTTGGTTCTATCAGAAATAAAAAACCCACAATATCAAAGAACAAATCCCATTTAATAAAAGTGTTACAAAAAAAAAACATCCATTTGAAACACAAAAGCATAACATTCTGCTTGCCTAATAAATTTACCAAGTTGAGACCAAACTTGTTATACTGCATTCAGTTTTAGAAAAAACAGGATTCAGACAAATACCCTTGGGAAAGTTATACACACATGCATTCCCCCAGGCTATGGGTTAAATAGTGCTTATTATGTAATGAAAAAAAACTATGTGTGTACAGAAAAATGACTACATTGACTAAAAATAATAATCATCGGCATTAAATGACCTGACAATGTTGATATGGATTAAATAGTGCATATTGTGTTATTCAAAAAACTGTGTACAAAAAAAGAACTTTTATAAGAAAAACGATTGTTCTCGGCATTAAATGACCTAAAAAGTTGATATATTTACTTGGTCGAGCACGAACCAAAGTTAGGCACCAGGCCATTTTTAAGTGTTCATCCATGGGCTTTTGTAATTAGTGTTGCCCTTCGCCTAGATGAATTACTCTCCCAAGTTAATGAGCCTCATCTGCCCGTGACGGCTGAAAGTGAATGTAGTGGTTTTTGACTCGGATTTGTGTAATACGATTCCACTCACCAAGCTTTTTCCACTGCTCCAACCTCGCTTTCCCATAAAATAAATTGATATGCTGTCAAACAAAACACACAAACGAACGAAAACTATTCAACTAAAAAACACTAATTGTATAAGTCTTAAAAGGTTGCAATGTGATCAAACTTAAAAACGACATGACTTTCTTTCCAACATAATACAGTAGCAATTTAACTAAAAGCACTAATTGTATAAATCTTAAAAGGTTACAATGTGATCAAACTAGAAAAACAATATGACTTTCTTTCCAACATAATACAATAGTGATTAAACTAAAAAATACTAATTGTATAAGTTTTAAACGGTTGCTATGTGATCGAACTAAACGAACGACATGATTTTCTTTCCAACCTAATACAATAGCAATTTAACTAAAAAACATTGATTGTTTAAGTCTTGAAAGATTGCAATGTGATCAAACCAAAAAAGCGACATAATTTTTTCCCATCTGATTATTAAAAAGCAATAATTGATTTGATAGCACTCTTGACTTGTGAAACAAAAATCTATGAGATTGTTCAGAAAATTTTAAGCTGTTGAAAATAAATTGTTTTTGCTCTCAGTTCACAAATATGCAATTGTATTCTAACGTATTTCAGATAAAGATTTCGTTGCACAAGATCCGTCTCACATGTCGTTTGTTGGCGTTTTTTGACATATCAACCAATTTAGGTCATTTAATGGGGCATTTATTAATTAGAACATTTATTTTTGGTAACCGTTAGTTCATGTCCACGCATCATTTTTATAAATAATACAATATGGACTATTTAATCTATATCAATCTTTTTAGGTCATTTAATACCGATAAATTTTTTTTGAGAAACATTAATTTTTATCCACACATAGTTTACGGAATAACAAAATATCCACTATTTGACCCATAGCTGGAGGGAATGTGGAGATTCATGCCTTTCCCAACAATTCTAGTGGGAATGTGAACGCAAACAGAACGGCTGGGATTCGAGCTAGCGTACTACGATTCCAAAGTCCTACTGTCTATCCACTTGGCCAACTCGACATCCCCGTGTTTCATGTCTAAAACATAATTGATTGATGAGTTTTAATGTAACTGTTTTTGACATCAACGACCAAACCATAAATAAAGGTTGACTTAAAATCAATTTTTCATTATTAATTAAATATCTCTTCATGACTGCAAATAAATGATGAAAATTCAAATTTTATACTTTTTAAGGACTACCAAAATACGGAAAGTCGATTTGGACCAGTGGAGAGGTGGTCTGGCTTCGGGATCGAATCCCAGTCGTTCCGTTTGTGTTCATATTTGGACTAACGCCCTTGGGAAACAGTATTAATACCCAGATCCCCTACAGCTATGGGTTAAATAGTGTAAATTGTGTCATTAAAAAATAACCTAAATGTGGGCAAAAATTCCTAAGTCCATGTACCTATCCACTTAGCCAAATCGACTTCCCCATGAAATGATCATAAGCTAAATCTGTAGTCATAGCAATTATTATTGGTTGAGGTTTTTTGGATGTTCGTTTGTTTCTTTATTTGTTTTTACGGCATATCAAAAGACTGCCAAACTACTGGCCAAATCGACTTCCCCTGATTTTGCAGACGAGTAGAGTGAATTTAAAATACAGTTAATGGACACTAAGAATATTTGCTGGAATGCAAATCCAGTTATGAAGTTTGGGTCTTTTGTCAATGCAAAACCTTGATAAAGTCTTAGAAAACCAAATATTAACTGTGGTCAGCCATTGTCATGTAAAAATACATTTCTTTAGACAGTTTGCATTGAGCTTTTTGATTCTAGGAATGTGTTGCAAGTTTGGCATGGGTGTTGGTGTTGCAATTTATAGATTGCTATAAAATGCAAATGCTACCATGACAAGTTCACTAAGCTGCAAATTGCATGGCACCTTCTGCACATTTATCTTTCCTGTTGGAGACAGATTTCAAGAGGAGAGGTAGAGTTAGATTAAAAATACATATGTTAAAAAAGCATTGCACATGAACAAATATATATGTTATATATAGTACATTAGCGTGGATACAGACTCAACGGCCTTCGGTAACTGCCAATTTCGTGCAGGCAAAACTCTGACAGTCACCGAAGGCAGTTGACTCCGTGTCTACGCTTATCTACTACACACACGCTCTATTACTGATGTTGAGCGCTAACTATAAATATAGGTAACTTTACTCTATAGTTTGATATGTTATACACATACACACACACACACATATATATATATATTATAAAAAATGGAAATAAATTCTGACGATGTATGATAAAAACTAAAAAAACATGGATAAAAGTTATGCCGACGTCATAACGTACGTTTTGGTTACTTCGTCGTGGCATTAATTTATTCTGCTGTATCCATAATCTTATGATGATAGCCTACGATGTTTAAAAGTAACTGAAACTTTATGATGTTGGCATGACTTATATATATATATATATATATAAGTTATGCCGATGGTGCATCTGCCCAGTTTTTTAGCTTAGTCTAAAGACAGGCATCTAGGAGAGGGAAAAATCTGAAGTAAAGACCAGAGATCTGTTGTTCATGTAGTCTGTGGCATACCTTGCACCGACTGTGTGTTATCGACAATTCCAAGAAGAGTGGATGGTGCGACACACTTATATACTACGATAAACAAATCTCTGTGTAGGCCGTTTGACAACCATACATGGTTTGATGACTCTCTTCTCCATCGTCCCTCAAGACGGACGGATGCCATAATCATCCTCATCATGTATATAGTCAGTTGAGCACTGCACTCATTGATGCACGAGACCGTTTTACTTTTATTCTACAAAAACCTATTTAATTCCTTCATTGAGATAGATTTTTCATTAATTATGTATTGTATAAAGACAGTACAACAGAGACTTTTACTTTCCTAGATAAACTAGAAAACTTACAAGAAATAAAAAAACAAAAAACAAAAAAAAAACCAAAAAGTAGTTCATTAAAAACACACGTAAACTGAGGAGTTCTATAAAACCGATAGACGCTCAGACAAATAAGCGTTCATTGATATAAAAATAAGATTTGAATCCTTTACCATGGATATATCTACTTAGCCGAGCACCAAGTTAGGCAAAAGGGCATTTTTATGTGCTTATTTATATCCATGGGCCTTTGTAACCAGTGTTGCCCTTCACCTATTTGTGGCATTGACTTGGTCAAGCACAAACCCAATTTGGTACAAGGCCATTTTACGTGCTCATTATATCCCTGGGCTTTTTGGTCGAGCACAAACACAAGTTAGGCACAAGGCCATTTTACGTGCTTATTATATTACTGGGATTTTGTAATTTGTTGTCCTTCACCTAGAGGATATATCTACTTCGTTGAGCACCAACCCAAGTTAGGCACAAAGCCATTTTTACGTGCTTATTATATCCCTTGGTTTTTGTACATAGTGTTGCCCTTCACCTAGACGAGTTACTCTCACGAGTTAACGAGCCTCATCCTTCTGAGACAACTGAAAGTAAATGTAATTCTTTACCACGGAATAAAGGAATTGTTTTGTATTAAATGAAACATTCAAAAGATTTTTCCAAATTTTATCACCAGGAACTCTCAGACTACTGGAAGGTGCATTTTTACGGCATATCAACCATTTTAGGTCATATAATGCCTAGAACAATCATTTTTGATAAACGTTATTTTTTGTCCACACTTAGTTTTTTTAATAACACAGTGTGCCCTTTTTAACCCATAGCTGGAGTGAAAGTAGGGATTCATACCGTTTCCCCAAGGTATTTGTCCAAATATGAACGCAAATGGAAGGACTGGGATTCGAACTCGCGTATTACGATTCCGAAGTCGGACTGCCTGTCCACTTGGCAAAATCGACTCTCCCTCTAGAAACTTTAGTGCATCTTTCGTATTAAATAATGATAACAGGTGGATTTTCCAAATTGTTATGCCTAAGGACCCTAAGAAACCTGGAA